>JAJMGX010000029.1:0-114655 GCA_030565865.1 Yamadazyma friedrichii | reverse complement strand
TTAAAATACATTGAATAAAAATTGAATTAAATTTCATCAAATTATAAATTCCAACACTTTGAAGTTTAAAAATAGAACCGAACGAATACTTTACTGGGAATGGACCATGGTGATTATTAAAATATAATTGATAACCTTTATAGATTAAAGGGATGATAAAAATCAAATTGAACGACCCATTAACTACTGATAAAAAGCAAGGGTTAATTGAATTTTGGTAAGGGTCATATAATGGATGTTTCCACGATGATCCAATTGAACAATGGGCATCTAATATCCCAGGCTCGATATTTAATATCTTCTCCATCTTAGCTTACTACGATGTTTATTCAACTATGTCAAAAAACAACTAGAAATTTAAGTAGACGCTTACAGGGTATTTAAATCTAAAAATTTTTCACTACTAAAGTCATTATCAGTAGATAAAGTTTTTTCCACGCGACTCCTGTATATGGTGGTTAATATCAGCCTAATATTATTTTGGGAGCCATGCGATAAGCTGGTCAGACTCATTAGATGGAAACGCATAGCAAGGACCTGTTTTACAACTATATCTAGTCAAACTGGTCTACAGTCAAAAAACTGTAGACCAGTTTGACTGTAGACCAGATTTCAAGTAGTCCAGTCTTCTGGTAGACTAGTTTACACTGTAGACGAAAGCAGCTGCGGACCCGTACGTGATAGAGAACTGTGGAACGTATATGTTTACATACAAGATTACCCCCGATCTATACAAAATGACTCACATCAACAAATACCATATTATATATGGGTGCACAAAGAACATGGGGATGGTAGAAGCCCATTTACTCCGTGACAATCAAAATCATTTCATTGGACTAATGATTCGGCGGATATAAGATTGTTCTGCTAAAAATGTGTCATAATACGTATATCCGATTTAACTGCGGTAGTGTACCTGGTTGACGTAAATAGCCATGTTTAAGACTTTGAGGGGGGGTGCAACAACATGACAATGTGATTGATGCAACAACATGACAATGTGATTGGTGGGCCAATGTTATACTGCCGTGTGTGTAGGTGGTATACTAGACACCCAACGCTTCTTTGTGTAGTATTCAGTTTTCAAAATAACGCTAAACTGCATCGTTGATGCCATCGTGAGTAGTGGAGATTGGCGGCGTTAATATCGGGAGGGAAGGTCGATATAAGTTGGTTCGGTATGTTGTACGATGCATTCTGGACGGCTACAAGGCTACTAATAATCAAGATACAACTAAGATATGAACGCGTTGGTTGAATAAACGCATATGTTATCAGCATACAAACTAATTGTCTCCATTGTTCCCTAAAGACTGAATTATTTCGAGTACTATCTTCTAATTGTTATGCATGTTTAAATGTTTCGATTCGTTATAAAACTATCAGAGTGTGGTTCCTTGTGTGGTGAATACTTCATAGGCATACAAATGTCTTTTTACTAGTTTATCCTTTTACTAGTTTATCCTTTTACTAGTTTATCCACTTACTGGTTTATCTTCTTACTGGTTTATCTTCTTACTGGTTTATCTTCTTACTGGTTTATCTTCTTACTGGTTTATCTTCTTACTGGTTTATCTTCTTACTAGTTTATCGTCTTACTAGTTTATCGTCTTACTAGTTTATCGTCTTACTAGTTTATCGTCTTACTGGTTTATCTTTTTTAGTAGCTTGCTTTCTTTACATAGTTTATCTTTTTACATAGTTTATCTTTTTACATAGTTTATCTTTTTACATAGTTTATCTTTTTACATAGTTTATCGTTACATAATTTATTTTTTTTTACATATTTTTTCCTTCTTCAATCCCACTCCACCTGAATCTGTAGATTTTACCAAAACCCTACTTAATGCGACTTAAAAAAATATTTGATGGCGAGCGATAAGATATGAATAATATATCTGGTACAAAGTTATACCAGTCAGTTATTGAAATAACTAATGATCTATCGCAATTAATTGGTGTTGGGACGTTACATATTTATGACTTGCCATTTGAAAAGTCAGATTTAGGTGGGATTCCTGTAACGACTAATACTCACCCTAAAACCAACACTGATATTGAGAATAAGGTACCACATTGGAAATGGTTAGATATTGATTTTTTAAACTATATAATGGAAGGCAATATGAATCCTATACTACATGATTTAAGGTTTCTTATAACCTTCCGTTACATTATGGCTACTTTTAAAATTATACGATGTAATGGATTACACCTTGCTAAAATTAGAATCTATGCAGTACCACTAGATATTATAGGTTCAAGATTTTTATCAGAATGGAGATTAACAAGACCAAAGAGATTTGAGTTGGGTAAAAAGTTCAAAAGTTCATGGCATAATTTAGTTAATTATCTTGATTATTCGTTTGATAATTGGAATGATTTTAACATCAATCATGGCATTTTATTAATTCCTTGTAGGCGGGTTAAAACTGGTAATGACATTAATAACAATAATCTTGTTAAAGATAATTTCCATATACATCGATGGTGTCATAATCTACCTTACACCCCCTCTTCCAATTCAAATTTAAAACAAAATTTAACTGAAAAAGTTTCAAATATCTATAATAATATACCGTCACCAGATATTTCAAAATATTATAACAAGTCCATTACCAAGAATTCTAAAAATTTAGTACCTAATGCAGAAGAAGTCATTATTCACTTAATTCATAATATGCTGGAAGGTAATAATTCAATTCCAGGGGTTAAAACTCAATTGTATCCATTTCAAATTAAATCTTTAAGTAAAATGTACGAAAAGGAGTCATTGCCAGATACAACTTTAATACCTAATTTTATTGAATTGAAATCATGTAATAATTTTAAACCCCTGGTAGGTTTAAAATCAAGCTTACATGCCACGTACTATTTTGACATAACTAATAATTCATTTTATTTAAAGCCGGAAGTGTTTCAACAGCCAAGAGGTGGTATATTGGCTGAAAATATGGGTCTTGGTAAAACGCTTATTTGTTTAAGTTTAATATGTATGACAAAATGGGAAATTTCAACTTTACCGAAAGATTATCTTATTTTTTTAGAAACCCCTGCAGAAGTGAAAGAATTAACAAATGATGAAAACAATGAATATATTCCCAAATACCCTGATAAATTAAAGAAATTAGAGAAATTATCTACTATTTGTAGAAATAGAATAAATGGTCAATCATTACCATGGAAATATTATATTAATGAATTACCAACATCAGTCATAAATTATTTACTTGAATCACCGGGATCTTTCCGTATACCTTTAGAAAATTCTGAATATATTACACCATTTAGTATTAAAAGAAGTAGAAAATCTGAAAGAATTAAATTAATTGAAGAAGAAATACCCATTGAAGGTAGAAATTTTAGAACCCTATATTATTGTAACACAACTTTAATTATTGTACCTGATAATTTATTTCATCAATGGAATACTGAATTGAAAAAACATATTGAGCCAAATTTTTTGAAAAAATTATTCATTTCAAATCAGTTTAAAAAAGAAATTATTTCTGAAAATGGTACATTTACAAGTATTGTCAGAAATGACCCAAAATATTTAATTAAATTTGATTTGATTGTAATTTCATTATCAATATTATCAAGGCAATTAGATGAGTTCTTTGATAGTTCATTTCTAAATATTTTTTGGAAAAGATTAATTATTGATGAAGGTCATAGTATGAATTCTAAATCTTCAAGAGCCGGTATGCTATGTAGAGATATGCATGCTGAAAGAAGATGGGCAGTTACCGGTACTCCAACATCGGGATTAACTAGATTACATATGGATGAAGATGAAGATGATAAGAATATTAGTGGTGGCACTAGTACTAGTTCTTATGGTAATGGCAATGGTCATTCTTTGAACTCCCAATTATCACCTAAAAAGAAATACGTAGTCAAAAATAGCTTCAATGAACGTGATGACCTAATTAAATTGGGTAATATTGTATCAAATTTTCTTAAAATTGAACCATTCCATTCTCAACAAAAATTATGGAATAGTTCAATGATTAGGCCATTAATTGATGATATTTATGGATCAACTACAAGTTTAGCTAATTTGTTAAATTCAATTGTCGTTAGACATTCGTTAGATGAAGTGGAAAGAGATATTAAACTACCTCAATTACATCATATTTCAGTATTTTTAAAACCTTCGTTTCATAATAAATTAGCAATTAATATCTTTACAGCAGTTTTGGCAGTTAATGCAGTTTCTTCAGAACGTAAGGATATTGATTACATGTTTCATCCAGCAAATAGACAACAATTAAGACGATTAATTACGAATTTACAACGAGCAACCTTCCATTGGAGTGGATTTAAACAAGATGATATTGAGACCTTAATTCATATTTGTAAAAAGTCATTACAAAAACGTAAACCTAATGGTGAATCAGTTTATAATGATGAAGATTTAGAATTGTTGAAAAAATCCATGGAAGTTGCAACATCAGCATTGAATAATCCTCGTTGGAGAACAATTGCTTTATTACATGAAATGAATTATTATATTAATGGACTACCTGATATTTTCACCAAGACTTTTGGTACAGGAGTTCTAGAATCCATAGATACCAATGGCGATCAAAATGATATTGGGATCTTTGGAGCTCCCCATTTAAATCAGTTACAGGATTTCTTTTATAAGAATAGATTCATCAATATGAATGATGATAATAAATTACTAGAAAAGTTGGAAGAAGTTTCAAAACCTTTTTGGTCAAATTATTGGAAGAATACCATGAAACAAAATAATCAAAAATTTAATAAACAGGATAAAGATCAAGACAGAGGGAATGATTTTTTACAAGAAAGGATCAAATCAGCTATTGATGCACCTGATTATCCAACTGCAAAATCTTCAATACCTAAGCGAAAACCTAAACCAAAACCAAAACCCAAGCCAAAAGTTAAACCAAAATCTAGACCCACTGTAAAGAATACTAAAGGTCATAAACGAAGAGCTTCCCAAGATTCAGAAATTGATTTTGAAGATTCAAAAACTGAATTAAGCAGAGAAAATGGCGATGGATTAAAAATCACAAATGAAATAAATACCATATACTCATTATCAAAACATAATATTTCGTATAATTCTGTTAAAGATGCAATGATTCTTGGTACAGCATCAAGTAAATTATCATATTTAGCAAGTAAATTACTTGAAAATCAACACGAAAAAGTTAAATCAATTGTGTTTTTTGAATTTGAAGATAGTGCTTATTATTTAACCGAATTATTAGATATTTTAGGTATTAATTATATACTTTATGCAACATTTATAAATACTGCACAAAGAGCAGCAAATTTATCAGAATTTAGTGAATTTCAAAGTGAAAAAGATGGTGGGATTACATTAATTATGGATTTAAGATTAGCGTCTCATGGATTAACAATTATTTCCGCTACGAAAGTTTATTTTATATCACCAGTCTGGCAAAGATCTGTAGAAGCACAAGCAATTAAAAGAGCTCATAGAATTGGCCAAACCAAAGAAGTTCATGTCGAAACTTTAGTATTGGAAGATACCTTAGAAGAAGAAATTTATAAAAAACGATTAAACCAAGCATCAAATGATGATAGTAATGATGATAATAACAAGAAAAAATATGTTATTGATGATACTGGCATGCAGGAATTTATATTAACTCATAACTTTTTACCAATGGATGAAGATGATGATGAGAATGAATATTCACCATTTATTGCGCCAACTAATGGTTCAGAATCATTTATAAAACCTGAAGAATTTGAGGATCCATCATCATTAAATAACCATCAAGATGAAATTTTACACATTGATAATTCATTAATGAGATTCTGGAAAATATATTTATTTAATAAAGACAATTTAACTAAATTAAATTCTGCAAAAAATCAAAAGATTACCAGGGATTTCTTAAAAGATCAATTTATTAAGAGCATGATTGATGAGGAAGTAAATGAAAATACTGATTTGGGAAAAAGTGAAATTAAGGTTAAACGAGAAGCACCACCAAGGAAAAAAGTTAGATTTTAATATACATAGATATTTACTAATTAATTACACTTCTCTAACAACTATGGAACCATCAAGAGCAGTGGATAATACAATTTTCTCAGTTGGATGATATGCAACATCGAGTACAGAACCTTCATGACCTGCAAATTTATTCCTTACTCTTCGTGAATTGACATCCCACACTGTAACCGTTTTATCATCGGATCCTGAAATGATATTAATATTATCATTACTAAAACAACTACGAATTAACCTGTATTCACTACTGGATGGTGCTCCCTCATAAGTAAACGGACTCAGACGATTTGTCGATTCAGAAACAAAATCTTTAGCGTTATAAACGTTTACTGCACCCCTTGTTGATCTGGAGACCAACATTGAATCATCTGAATTGATAGATATCGAACTAATTGAATCAATTGGTCCTGGACATTTCCATAATGGTTGATCTAATTTCCTAACATCATAAGCGAATATTGTAGGATCAATCCCTGAGAAGTAAATATTAGTTCCCTTATTATTAAATGTACAAGTTAAAATTGGATATTTTTGTTCAATTACGGAAATCGGATTTTTCTGTTTAGGATCCCAAAGTTTAATATCTCCATTATCATCAGCTGCTAAAATATTAGATCCAAAACTATCAAGTTCATTAATTATACTATCATTTTTATAATTTCTAACCTTATCACCAGTCTTTGAATCCCATAAGGATATTGTCAGGTCTGCACTACCACTAGCTAATCCATAATCATCTTCCAACCATCGTACACAAGTTACTGCATTTTTGTGAGCTCGAGAACACCATATACTAACCGATTCATCTTCTACAGTCGGTAATTTCCAAATATTTATAAATTTATCATGACCACCAGTAGCTATATAATTACCTTGTTTACTAAACTGTCCCGTGTAAACCGCTCCTTCATGTCCTCCTTCGAGATAGACAGCCGTATTATATAAAACTTTACCTTTTGGCACTCCACTAGCATCTCTTGAAATTATCCCATTGGATGTTTCAATTTTCTGCCTTTTAACAATTGACATTGTAGAATTTTATCGCGATGTAGTTTTTTATCACTTTTGAAGGTTCAAAGAAAGAGTTGCAAAAAAAGAGAGAAATCTTTTATTAATACAAATATTGATTTCTATAAATCATGCTAAATATTCATAAGTATTATTATCAATACGTTTTAAAAATTCTTTATCAATTAAATGAGAAATGACTTTTTTGACATCAATATTTCTTGCATGAAATCTTGATAACGATTGAGTAACAACTTCGTTATATAATTCATTATGAGTAGCAGTTTTCCTTGCTTTCATTATTCTAACAATACAAGCACTGAGATAATTTTTACGAGATTCATCAAGATCCTTTTTAGCCTCATCTTCTTCTTGTTTTTGTTCAGTTCTTAATGATGAAACAAAATTAACTTTTAATTTTCTTGACTTATATTCATCAACTATGGTAAATGTTGTGTTAGGATTATTTTGATGTTCTAAACCCGGTGGACTCTGTTCTAATAATTTATATTTTGCCATTGGAGAAATTTGATTATCTAAAATTACAGAAGTGGTACCAATCTCATTAATTAACTCTTGGAATGAATAAGTTTTCTTTTTATTATATGCTAATAAAATCATCAATTGAACATTTGTTACAATAAATGTAAATGGTGGTTTTCCCTTTCTGGATAAATTAGCTTTAACTTCATTTCTACCATGATTCCATAACCATGTTAATTGTCTACCATTATGTGATTCTTCATATAATTTTTTAAAACTATCTAAAATTTGTTGTAATTCAGTTGGTAAATTTAATTGATAATCATCAATTTTATTAAATGGCCACATACTGTTTGCTAAGATATAAGGGACAAAATCTTTAATCGAAGTAATTGATTCTAATCTATCTTTTATTTTTAATCTTAAATCTTCCGATTGTTTCATATCAGCAAACATTTTTGACATTTTAGTAGTATATTCAAGAGAATTTTCTTCTTGTAATCTTTTAAGAACACTTTCTTCCAATTCTTCTGATTTACTGGTATTATTAATTAATCTTTTTGCTAACATTCTACGGTAATGTTCTTCAAATGCATCTTTTTCTTCAACAAATTTAAATATAACCATCAAATTATCAGCATTCATATCAAAAGTTTCAGATTCTTTTGCACTTGATTTAAGAAATGAATCAGCATATTTTGCTAAAATATCAGGAGTTTTGGATGGAGTCTTTGGTAAAGGTGCAGCAATTGAATTTCTATTAACAAAATGACGACAAGCATTATCCAAAGATTTTATAAAAATTGGATCTTTTTGAAATGCATTATCAACCACTTCATTAAATTTCAAATACACTTTAATTAAACTATGAACATAAAGTTTAGGATTGACCGGCCCACTACCAGGTTTTCTTTTTGGAGTTGGTTCAGTCGTTGCTTCACCTGCACCTTCATCAGCAGCTTCACCACCACCCTTTTTAATTTCTTCAATTACTTTAGCAGCATCTTCCTTAATATAATTTTCTAAAGCATCAGCCAATGGTTGTAATGTGCTTGGAACTCTTGATAATAATTTATACATTCTTTGAATATGATCGGTTTGATTATTTTCTAATAATGTTAAAAATTGATTATACATTTCATTTGCATGATTTTTAATTAAAACTTCATTCAAAGTAACAAGTAATGATTTTTTTGTATGGTCTTCAAGATAATTATTTGATCTTGAAATTTCTTCATTTAATCTAGTTTCACATTTTTTCATATAATCAACAACATTATGCTTACTTAAGAAAAGTTCACTTTCTAGTTTATAATATTCAGAAGTTTTCTCTAAATATTTCTTTTCAAATGAATTAATATAAACCACTAAATTTGGTTTTTTCAAATCTTGAATATCAATACCTAAAAACACCAATGATTTTATTGCAACCGATATTAAATTAGTATCAACAATTTGATTATTCCTTTGTAATTCAATTTGAGTCAAAGTTTCATTAATCAATTTATCAGCATTGTCTTTAAACATACAATCTTTCCATTTTAAAATACATAAAGTGCTGACATCAAACACGTCTCTTCTACCGTCGCTTCTTTCCTTTTGAACCCAATAACGATTCATATAATCAAATACATTATTCATATACCCTGCACCAATTGTAAATCTTTTCCAAGTTCTGACATAAAATTCTAAAAACGTTTCATTTGAATTTTGTTTCAAACTTTTAATAAACTGTATCAAATATGTTTCCAATTTGGCATAAATTTCTGCTCCTGCTAATGAATATGAATTATTTGATGGGTTACTTGCTAATGAACTGTTACGTGACTTATTAGTACAATAATTATAAACTGCTGTATAACAATGCATGTAAACTTGAGGCGTAACACCTTGATCTCCCAGTGCCCCAAGAATCAACCCTAAACTTGGCTGAATATATGACCAGGTACCTTCTAAATCACTTGAAGGTGGAAGTGACATACTAACTTACACTGTTGTCTGCTAGTTGAAGTTTGTTGTCGGTAAGTTGTTTTTCTAAAACGAGATGATTTCTAACCAGTAAAATTAATCTCAATTGAACTCAATTACTATTTAACAAATAAGTGTCCAGTATAGTATTCTTATGATTTAAATGGGGAAAATTATAAATCAATCGAAGCTTACTGATCACCACAACTATTTTGAGGAATCTGTCGCTCTAACTAACTTTTGCCTCACTAGATCAAATAAATTTGTGGTAACGGCACATTATTTCAATTTTTTTGCAACTTTACATTCATCCAGAGTTTCTTGACAAAGCAAGAGTAAACACATGGAAAAGATCAGACTAACTGAGCTAGACCCATCAGCATAGAAACAAGATGAAAGGCAGATTAGCTATATAACAGTACAGAAACAAGATAAATGGCAGACCAGCTATATACCAGTATAGAAACAAGATAAATGGCAGACTGGATATAACAGCATAGAAACAAGATAAATGTATATATATATTAAAAATTATGCAATGATTAAATGTCTCTGGTTGACAACGTATGTGATTAATCATTTCTTTGACCTATTATTGATACCCTATCAATCACCCTTATTATACTAATAGTAAATGTTAAAACCCATATACCAAGAATTAAAAATAAAAATGCTGCTAAACCTCTTTGTCTTCTACAAAGTGAAGCTACAGTTGGTATAAAATCAACTGAAGTTTTATCAATAGTGTGACTAGCAGCACAAACCCATTGATCATCATACAACGTATTAAATGTCAATGATAAATTTGCCGAACTGAATATAATAAATAATAAATCCAACATAATTAATCTCATTTTGCCTAAAGGTGCTCTTAAACCAAGAGGTTTACCACTATATTCATCATAGGAAATATAAACCAAATAGACTAATGCAAAACATTGAACAATGATTGCCATGATTGTACTTGGTTGTTGACTAACTTTTTTACCATCATATTTATTATTTGAATATTGGAAAATTGTGCAAGCTAAAGCTAAAGCACAAGCTGAAAATATCACTATACAAATTCTTAATAATAATGGAACTAAAGGATTTATAACAAAAATTCTATATAACGAAGGCAACAAATCCGCTCTTTTTTCATCAGACATCCAATAACCAGCTTTTGATCTAACTTTTGGCGATTCATCAGCTCCTTTATTATGAAGATTACTATTCAATGATCTATTACTTTTATAACCAAATAATCCTAAAATTGATACAAAACCAAACGATTTTTCATTAACAAAAGTATCTTCATCACTAGATGGGCTACCTAACAATGCAGACTTTAATCTTTCTTCACCACCCCAAGAACCTTCCAATTTATTTTCAAATTGGGTATTTTTGTCAAATGCTATTAGATCTTTTGTATAGGTAGTGGGCTGTTTAATACTTGACAAGAATCTATTCCAATTATGGTCCATCGATTTAACGAATGGATCATTTGAAAAACTTAAATAATCATCTTCATCATTACCATTACTATTACTATTACTACTGCTACTATTATTATTATTATTATTATTATTATTGTTATTATTATTATTTGAAGTTTTTTTCACATGAATCGATTTAACTGATGGATTTATTTCGGCTTGATTAGTGTTAACATTATTGTTATTTAGTTGATCTTTATAATGAGCTTGTGACAAAGTATCTAAAACATAAGGAGGTACAATATTAGCTTTAAAACTGTAAGAATTTGTCTTTGTATTTTCAAAAATATCCGATGGCTTATGATTAAGTGTGGGTCTTGAATTATCGCTTATATTTGAATCAGATTTCTTAGGATGTTTATTAATATTATGATTGTTTCCTGTATTGGGACTTAGTTGAGGTAATAAATCACTCCATTCACCCATCTATGCTATATCTAAGAAATGAAATTGAATTAATGGTATCTGTGTTTGCTCAATATGTTCCAGTGCGAGTGAAGGAATAAACGAGCATTATGCTCCTGAATTAGGCAGGAGCAACTTACCGCGAGAGGCGTGCCAAAGTTGGGGCGGGTGACGGTGGTAACGATAGGCAGGGTGACGGTAAAAAACTATCAGGTATTTTTCACTCCACCACTGCGCATAGAATATTGTTTAACTTGCTTAATCAATATTGAATATTTCTTTCTTATTGTGGTGCCCCAAGTTTCTAAATACATAAGATAAGGGTTAATATAGCATGATACGAGGCAGAACTAGAATCCCAAGTACGTTTGTACGTTTCAAAAGATTTAATTCAACCGGTACAAATTCGAATATTTCAAAGATTTCAGTCATTGATAAGAATTCTATTTATGTTATAGCGTTACCAATCACCACTAAAAAATCATTTATTTATTGTCATCATAAACCATCGCTATTATCAACTGCTCAAGCAGCAAACTTCCCGATTTTCACCAAATTTGAAAATAAAATTACCAACTTAGTACTCAAAGGGTGGACAAAATTAAGCACTTCAAAAATTTCCATTAACGTCAAAGTAACTGAACTTGTCAGGAAGTTACTAAATTCAATTCATTATGAAGAAGCATGTTTAAGATCATTCCCGTCGAAAAAGTCAATGATTAGAGAAATCAATGAAGAAGCAGTGAAAGGTATTTCCAACAAATTTGATTCAAATAGAGAGGGTAAAGCTAGTAACACATTAATTCAAACTCAAATTGATGAATTAAATATACCATCGGATCAAATCAAACCAATGCCATTGTATCATCCAAAATTTATCTCTGAATCGAACATTTTAAGTCAATTGTATAAATTTCGTGATGACTCCTATGCAAATCATTTTAAATATGCAATAATCAGTGGTATTGGTATACCATTATCATTGCCATTTGCATTAGTGCCAGTGGTACCCAATGTACCCGGGTTTTATATTGCTTATAGATTTTATTGTAATATTAAAGCATTAATGGGTATAAATCATTTGAAATACTTACTAGACAACGATAGTAACCCGGATGTAAATCATTTAAGTTTTAGAACTTTAGAGAATATTGATAGCATCTATAAAAGATACAATAATTCAGATGAATTGAAAGTACAGAGTATTCAACAAGAAGAAAAAATACTAATAACCAATGAAATAGTTGAGGATTTAACTCATGAATTGAATTTACCAGAATTAAAAGAAGATTTGAAGAAAGCTTTAAGACAGGAAACGGTCAGATTAAACAAACAGTTAAAAGTTGATAATTTAGTTCAATAGTGCTCTTGTAAATATAAAGAATCCTTTCCCCCCCTATAATACCTACTGGTTTTTAACCCTTCGTATACTATCTATGGTTTTTAACCCTTTGGGTACTATCTACTGGTTATTGAATATAAAGAAACCCTCTGTCCCTATAGATCTACTGGTTTTAAGTATACCCCCTGTCCCTATAGATCTACTGGTTTTAAGTATACCCCCTGTCCCTATAGATCTACTGGTTTTAAGTATACCCTCTGTCCCTATAGATCTACTGGTTTTAAGTATACCCTCTGTCCCTATAGATCTACTGGTTTTAAGTATAAACCCTTTAGCCCTTTATGTACTATCTACTGGTTTTAGAATATAAAGAAACCCTCTGTCCCTATAGATCTACTGGTTTTAAGTATACCCTCTGTCCCTATATCTGCCTTTTGCACCCATTTATACCATGCTGCTAATGGCTAAAACCCCCACCACAGGAAAAAGCAGTCACAACAGTCGCGTGATATGCACGCGACATTTCTCTGTAGTGTCCTATCCTCAGCAATTTTTCATTTCCAAAATATAAAGTTCTCAATCGCTGCTGGAATTTTTTTCCTTTCTATATACTAAGTTATTTTTTATAATGAGAAATAAATGGAGAAAAAAGAGAGTTAGAAGATTAAAGAGAAAGAGACGGAAGGTTAGAGCTAGATCCAAGTAAGCGGACAGAAGAGACCACTAGTCAATTGATTTAATACGTTCTGAAAAGTTTTTGTTAATTGAAAGTTTTTGTTAATTTAGGTTTTGAAAAATTTAGATAATATTATTGAAATTGATACTTATTTTACACAATTTAGGTATTTTATAAATTGTTAAGTTATGAATAATAGCTTTATGGTGAATTTACAATTTATTGAATTTATCGTTGGATTTTAAGTTATTGACGGTCTCAGATAGGTCTATGCCAAATGTTTATATATTAAATAGTCCGAGAATACATAAATGTATTACTTGTTTTCCTTCAATACTATCGATGACTCTACGTACTGTCGGTGCTGCTGCTGCCGTTTAAAATGTCATGTATCTGAAACCCACGAAGCAATGCTGTAGAAAGAGAGAGAGAGAGAAATAATGTGTGACAGGAATTTGAGATTTGTGCTGCAAAAAGCTGCAAAAAAAGATCCACAGATTGAATGCAAAGGATCCACAAACTAAATGCAAGGATATGACTGAATTTGAAAAACCAGCCACTGGTGCTTTACAACCAGTTAGTACTAACATCAATGTTATAAATTGTAGCACATCTGAAGCAAATAAGAAAATTCCGTCGATTAATGATATTAATGATAATATAGATTTAGATATGGCTTTTGTTATAAACTCAGCTATTTCTCATGTTAATTCAGATCAAAGGTCTAATATTTCAATAACTAATTCGATGAGTGAATCAAATATTGAAATGCAATCAAGTGGAGTTGTAGAAGAACTAAATTGGAATGCCCAAATGACCCCCCTGACCCCAGGTGAAGGTGGGGTCGATTTACCAGTTTCAAATATTGTTGACTCAAATACTAATTTCAATTTAGCTTCTAATCACAACTCAAAATTACATAAAGCTGTAAAATCA
Organism: Yamadazyma friedrichii; assembly: GCA_030565865.1. Taxonomy (NCBI): domain Eukaryota; kingdom Fungi; phylum Ascomycota; class Pichiomycetes; order Serinales; family Debaryomycetaceae; genus Yamadazyma; species Yamadazyma friedrichii. The sequence goes on along the minus strand of JAJMGX010000029.1, from coordinate 100,331 downwards.
GTCGACTCAAAATCAAGTTTAAAAAGTCAAAATAAAAGTTATAAATCTAGTAAATCAAAAATCTCCAATGATTCAACAAAATCTTTTGAAACTTTAACAAAGATGGTAAGTAATAAGCAAGTTGCCGAGTCTAATTTCCCGTGTAGTTATTCGAAAGAAAGTAGTTCATTCGAAGTTAATTCTGGTGAAAGTCCTCAACTGATGATTAATTCTGGTGAAAGTCCTGAACTGGTGTTTGCACCAGAATTTGAACATGATTTAAATATTAAATTACCCCCCAATCCAATTGATGTACCAAATGACCTGGGTTTAGGTATAAGACAATACATAATGTCTGATTTTCCATTCACAAATGGCGATTCATTTCAAGATTATATGGAAGATAGGTTCATTAGATGGAAACCAAATGAGTCTCAACACAACACTAAAATTTTGTTTGATGGTACACATCCATTTAATGCAAAAGATTATGGTAAAGGGCCAAGATCATCAAATTTAAGTCGCTTCTTTCTGTATAATTGGTTTGGTGATAATAGTAACGTAAATAATACTATACCTAAAAATGATGACATTGAAAAACAATTAAGTAATATCGAACGAAAAGTTGAACAAGATAAACCGACCTTTTATATTGCAAATGATGAACTTGCTCAGCCAGGTCAGGAATTAAACATTAGTTTAAACGCCGTTCATTTCCAAGAAAATAGTTCAAATTCGGTTCTACCAAGAACTACGACAATGGCAAATACCTCAATACTAATGACAGCAAGAAATAGATCATCAGTATCAATTACTAAAGAATTATCAACTAGTTATACTCCAAACGCTTTACCATTTACTGATTTTGAGTTCAAGTATCATAGAAGAGATAGAGGTGAAGAAATTGATCCTGGCAATGTTTTCGACTCAATGGGTAATGATATACTTAATGTCATTAACGGATCAGAAAATTTCTTAACAAATTGTTTCCAAGGGATTATGAACCTTTTTAGATGTTAAAAGACATTTGTACAATATATATATTTTTAAACAGTCTCTAAGAAGAACAAATTAGAAGTAAAACAATTTTTTAGGAAAATTAGTTATCTATAAGAATATGCAATTAATGTTAAAATTATTCAGAAGCTTCGGCAAATCTTTCTGAAATTTTAGTCAATAATTCACCATATTCTTTGGCAGCAGCATCTTTACCATCAGAAGGTTCAAAAAACTTAGACGATGAGACGGCGTGCTTAATATCACCTGTAGCTTCAGTTAATTTTGACCATTGACCACCATTAGCAACAGCCTTTTGAGCTTCATCATGATATGACATGAAAGCTCTCATCATATCATAAGTTTTCCAAATTGGACAAAATTGATCATAAGTTGAATAACCATTTTGTTGTAAGAAATCTTCCTTAAGTAAGGTTGCAACATCTAAAGTAATTTTATCAGAATCTGATAATGCAGATTTACCAACTAATTGAACAACTTGTTCTAATTCTTCAGCATTTGATAAAATTTCTCTAATTCTATTTCTTAAACTTGGAAATTCTGGATAATTGTCATCATAATATTTATTTAAAACATTAGTATATTTGGAATAGGATACAGCAGTATTAATGGAAGGGAAATGTTTTCTTTGCGCTAATTTTTTATCTAAACCCCAAAAGACTTGAGTAATACCTAAAGTGGAAGTAGTAACAGGATCTGAAAAATCACCACCAGCTGGGGAAACAGCAGCAACAATGGAGACAGAACCGATTCTATCTGGTGAACCTAAAGCAACAGCTTTACCAGCTCTTTCATAAAATGAAGCCAATTTTGAACCTAAATAAGCTGGGAAACCTTGATCAGCAGGCATTTCACCCAATCTACCAGAAAGTTCTCTTAAAGCCTCAGCCCAACGTGATGAAGAATCAGCAATCATGGAGACATTCTTACCTTGATCTCTAAAGTATTCCGCCAATGTGATACCAGTATAAATTGAGGCTTCTCTTGCAGCGACTGGCATATTAGAAGTATTTGCAACTAATGATGTACGTTTCATAATTGGTTCTTTTCTACCATTAACTTCAGTATATAATTCTGGGAATTCCATAAGAACTTCGGCCATTTCATTACCTCTTTCACCACATCCAACGTAAACAATAACATCAGAATTTGAAAACTTTGATAATGATTGAGAAATAACAGTCTTACCACAACCAAAAGCACCAGGAATACAAGTAGTACCACCTTGAACACAAGGGAACAACGAATCTAAAACTCTTTGACCAGTCAATAAAGGATAATCAGCAGCTAATTTGTCAGCAACTGGTCTTGGGACTCTAACTGGCCAAGTATGCATCATTGAATAAGAATGTTTTTTACCGTTAAATTCAACTTCTAATAATGGTTCATCAACTTTATAAGAACCAGCTTCGGCAATTGAAGTAACAGTACCTTTAGCTCTTGGTGGAACTAAAATTGAATGATTATCTAATAATGAATTTTCCACAACTGAACCAAAAACATCACCACCAGTAACATGATCACCAATTTTGATATTTGCTGGTTTGAAATCATAAGAAACGGTTCTTGATAATGATGGAGCATCAATACCCCTTGGAATATAAATTGATTGGGATAATTCTTTAATTGCTTGCAAAGGTCTTTGGATACCATCATAAATAGTTTCCACTAAACCTGGACCTAATTCAACCGATAATGGCTTACCAGTTCTTAAAACTGGATCACCAACAGTAACACCGGCAGTTTCTTCATAAACTTGAATAGATGCTTTATCTCCATTAATTCTAATAACTTCACCAACTAAATTATCATGACCAACTTTAACTAATTCGTACATAGTACAACCAATCATATTTTCAGCCACAACAACAGGACCTGAAACTGAAAAAATTTGACCATATTGTGATTCTTTTTGATCATCTAATGAAAGACGTTGGATCTCTTTACGAGCATTTTCTAAAGCACCAGCCTAAACGTTGGTTAGTAATTGAATTTTCAATTAGGTCTCTCTCAATTGACTATTTATGAAATGTCTTTTGGACATTTGAGTCAAGCTAGTGAAGTCATCTAACAAATGGATAATATTATAATAAATTGCCTACATCATTGTTTTTAATAACAATCAATTGAATTATTGAAACTTACATACCATCTTGGATTATATCTTTATCGTTAAGTTTTAAGTTCACCCTTTTTCTGGACGTAATTTCTCAACAGGTCGTGGATGAGTTTATGGAATTTCCCGCAGGTGTACGGGTGTTTTGGCAAGACTATCGATTCATGCCAGAGTACAGATATAGTGAAGGACGCAGATGATGCATGGCCACATAGTTCATATCACTGACTTGGTGATTTCAAGAACAATCCAAACAAAAGCGGAGTAAAATCATGGATGTGAGGCTAAATTAAAAGTCACATTAAATGCATGTATTCTATGTATCTATCGAACTACGGTTAAAGCTTAGCTCCTAATTTCTTAGCTCTATCTAATGCAATGTCACACATGGCATTAAACGCTTCAATTCTTTCTAATCTTATATCATTTCGATCAATTCTTTCTCTCATATTTTTCATAACCACCGATCTCGATCTACCATTAACAAACACAACGTATCGAAGACCAGGAAACGTTGATTCATATTCTTCATTTAATGATGCTAGTTTTTCACTCTCTTCGGTCGATCCTTGTAATGATTTTTGTTCATTTGATGAATGATCAGACAATTTTGTTGCTTTTGGAGCTCCTAATCTTGGATGGGCTGCTATGATTTTGGAAATTTCTGATCTAACTGGTTGTTTTGTTCGGGAACTTTCTAACTCTGATACTTTTAAATATCCAAGTAATTCAGATCTTGCAGTTTCAATTAATTCTTTGTAACTTTGGGAAGTCTTAGTATCTTGTAATTTTTCAATTAATAATGAAGTTAATGTTGGGCATGGTTCAAACAAGTTATCCAATAATTTAGTTTTATCGCTATTTGATAGATCATTAAAATCTTTAGCTTCTGGTAAGTTAAACATAGTAATAATGATTTTGCTAGTATTGAAAATGAGGTTTGATCTTATCGCATCTCGCATAAAACCGTTTCGTGTATGGACCAGGTTTCCTGTAATCTTATACACCCAAACCAATATGAAGAGCTGGACATGAATAGGTATCAGATAAATAGAATAAAAGAAATAAAAATGCAGTATCTATTGTAAATTACATTAAGTAAAATGTTGAATTTCACGTAATCTTTTAGCTTCTTTAACCCCAGTTGAACTTGAAGCCCCTTGTTCAGCAATTAATGGATGTCTCCAATGTTTAACATAAGAAAACAAAACATCAGCTAATTGTGTCGTATCAGTTATACCTAAATCTATAAAAGTTTTAGCATTAGTGTCAATAACTTGATTAATAAGATGTCTTTGAACTTGATCACTATTAGTTAATTTCCAATAAACCAATTGTTTTACATCAGCAGCTAATTTAGCTAAGGGTAAAGGTAATTGATAATCAGCAAACTTATAAGAAAATGGACCTACTTGAGAAAAATCTTGAGTAATACCATGAATCATTTCTCTAATTTCCCTGTAAGATAATTTTTCTGGACCAAATAATTCAAAAGTTTGACCAACGGTTGAATCATCATAACCAATTTTTTCTAAAGCTCTTGCAACATCATGAACATGAACTGGATAAATTTCTTTAGCGTTTCTATTTGGAGTCCACATTTTTAATTTTGGTCCTAAATAATTTAATAAATTGTCTTCACGACCATACATTTGTGAAGGTCTAACTATAGTAGCATCAGGTAATGTGTTTTTAACAATTTCTTCACCAATACCTTTAGTAGCATAAAATATAGAATCAGATTTTGGATCAGCATTATATGAAGAAACGTGAACAAATCTTGGATTACCATTTTTTTTAACAGCATTTACAATTCTTTCGGTTATTCCGATATTAACATCGGCCATTGAAAAGCTTTTAGTATTTGCATCAGCACCAACACAATTAAAAACTATATCAGAATGTGCAACCGATTCTTCAATTGATTGTACATTTCTTGGATCCCATTCCACAAAATTCACAACCCCTAAATCACCGGTAACTTTTAAAAATCTCTTTTTCATTTCATTTCTAAATGGTACCATTACCACGGTACCATGTCTGGCTAACTTTGAGGTTAAATATCTACCTAAAAATCCAGAGGCACCAAACACTGTTGCGACGTAACCAGTTCTTGATGAACGACCTCCTGGACCAACTGCTACATTGACTTTCCCAGATCTGGTAATATTAATATCTTGCTCCAAAGTTGGAGTATATATGGTTCTAATACCTATATTTTTAGGTAATTTAACTGACGTTTTTAACATTACTTTGAAAATTTTTGATTACTTTCGCAAAATTGTTGTTTCTGGTTGGTTGAGAATCATTAACCATAGTACACGACCAGGGTTAACTATGATAAATAGACAATCGAAGTAGAAGGTAAGGGAAGCTAGAATTGAATATGTATTTATACAAAAACAAACATCATAATAACCACGTTATAACCATATCATAAGAAATAATCAGGAGTTTTCCTTGTAACCGTTGGTTCACCAGGTCTAACCGAAGGATCATATTGTATAAATTGTCTATTATGCATTTCATCAACTTCCATTATAGCAGCTTGATTACCACATCTATAACAATAATTTGGTGCTGAAAAAATTGTCACTACAGAGTCTTGATGAGACCAAGAATAACCTTCCATGACTAATTGATGTGCTCTGGCAATTAAACTTAAATCATTAGTATGATTAAATTGTTCAGAAATATCTTGACCAAAAGTGAAACCAGCACCTCTTGGAGAAATACCCCATCCACCCCTATCGTCAGGATCGGACCATAATAAATCACACATTGGACCCTCGTGAGGAACTTCTTGATTTCTATTTAATTCTCTAATTTGATCAATGGTTTCAATCATGGGCGACAATCCACCATGAAGACAAAAGATTTTATTATCAACTAATGCAGTGATTGGGAAATAGTCAAATAAATCAGTGAATAATTTCCAAACTGATGCACTGCCGTATTTTCTTAAGCATTCATCGTAAAAACCATAAACTTGAGTAATTTGTCTTGATTCATGATTACCTCTCAATATGGTGATTCTCTTTGGATACCTAACTTTCATACAAACCAAAAACGATACAGTTTCTACCGAATAATAACCTCTATCGACATAATCACCCATAAATAAATAATTAGTGTCAGGACATGGTCCACCAATTTTAAATAACTCCATTAAATCATGGAATTGACCGTGGACATCACCACATATAGTTACAGGAACTTGAACAGGTTGAACGTTTTCTTCTAATTCTAATACATCAATTGCCATATCACATAATTTTTTAACATCTTGTTCACTTAATGGTTCACAATTTCTTAATTTTTCAATCCATTGATCCAAATCTCCAATGGTTTCATGATTTAAATCTAGCGATTTAGATTTAGGCTTAGTTGGTGTTTCATAAGTTTGATGATCGTCACTTACATCCTCCATTGGTACATCATTATCTAAGTCCATATTATGCTCGGGTAGTTTTTGTTGACTAATGTGGTTTAGGTTCGTTGATCTTTTATCGTTACGATTTTTTTGTCACTTGCTTATTTAACGAGACTTTGCAGGGACGGGGATTGATTGTATAGTCTATTGATTAAATGCAATTATGTTATTAATTATTAGATTATAGTACAATTAAAAGATTTTATTTATCCACTATTGAAGGATATTGCTGAAACGAAAAAAACTTCAACAAAAATGAGATTCCGCACGATTTCGAAAGGGAATTGGGTGACGTAGGAAATCGATCAATAGTGGTAGTTATCATTAAGTAAAAGGGAGCTGGCACTAGCTACAATGGTACAACAAGTGGTGCTGTTTATAATTGTGAAAAAAGTGAAATAATTGAACTTCAACTGAAAGAGGTACTTGAAAATTAATGAATATTATCCGTTTTTAAACGAAAGTTTCTTGAACATTATTATTCGTATTCTATGGTCGTAGTGTGGTATTGGTCTACTACTCATAGCATAATAAATAATGTATTAAGTTGATTTTTCAACAAATCCAATCTCCAGATCACGTGAGACCACATAGGCCGTTTCTCGCTTAGCAGACCAAGTTGGGGAATTGCCCTAGACCAATGTTGAGCCTTGGAGGAAAGTAGTAAGGTTAAACACCATCATTTCACCAGCTTAATAGCGTAAGCAGCGTAAGCAGCAATTGTGACAGTTGGAAGTATTTCTAGCTCTTGATTAATTCTAAATTTTCCGTAAATAATCTTCATCTAATATCTCTTGTATAATTCAAGAAAGAGCCGCAATGAGATGAAGGAAATCCTTTTACTTCACTGATTAGAAGAAATAATGTTTAATTAAACAGCTTAATCACAGCTGTAACCATAAACTAGCTGAAACATTCAGAATTGTTGTTATTTTCAAAATAGCTTGCATGTCAAGCAATACCGTTTTAATAACATGCAATTTGCCAATTTCGTTAAATTGAAACAGCATTAAATATGAACAAAATAGGGGAGTATATTGCAAGATTGGCTTTCATTCCTTGTTAGTAACGGTAATACCCCAGCGATTCCCTTAAATTGTTTCAAATGTAAAAAGAAAATAACTTGCCATGTGGTTCAGCAAAAACTCTTAAACTTTAGCCAAGTAAAATACATCATTCACGGTACAAATAAGTTCGAAGATTTTTACAATTTTGTTTGAAGAATTATCAATTGACAGATTGTCATGGTTGACCTATTACTGATATTCATCGGTGCTATAGTTCAATTGATCTGTTTGTGCAAAAACAGAAACATTCAATACTGTCAAAGTAGCCAATTTATCACTATGTTATGCACAGTATCTGACTTTGCAGGATGTAATAGCTGCAATAATGTCGGTGGTACTTCGCAAAATTTAAATTTAAAGTGGCTTCTATATTGTCATTTGTTGCTTGAAGATTGAAAGAATATAACAAGATTTTTATAGCTGTAACTACTAGACGCTCGAAGTGGTTATGGGTGATAAAGAAACAAATTATAAAATTGAAAAATCATGGCACAGCTCCCTATTTACCTTACTTTGTAATTAACATCAGTGACGATGCCTCTATTGAGCAATCATTAATGCACTCCTGATGTTATACCTCTAGGCAATTTGTTTTTGATGCTTATACTGACGATAAACGCCTTGTGATGGAACATGTACATTACTGACCAAGTTTTTGGCTTAAATGTGATCGAGAAAACGTCAATGTTACTGCTGTCGGCTCAAATGCTGTTCTTGAATAAGTAAATACTTAATAAAGGTTTATAGTATTTTGTAGCGACTTTTAATATATGGTTTATTTTGTTTATCAACCGGTGTTCTCTTTTTTCTCCCGTTAAGATTAACATCAACTTGGAGTAGTTGATCGCTTTTATAGATGTCGTGGAGTTTGACCACAGATTTACGTGGGAAACCTACTGTGATGTCGTACAGTGCAACTTCGGTTGCAAACTTCTTATTTCGATCAGGAACTAGCATATCTTGTCCCGAATTATATAAATTACAGAATATTGGCAAATCGGTTGTGCATAAACTCTAAATCATTCTGGTATTGTTAAACTCTTATTAAATTTAATTTTAAACGTGGGTTTAGTCCACTCGAGTAACGGAAGAGGGTTTTGACTTGAGCCAAGATGGTAACAAGGTATGAAACCTAATCCATAATATAATCTCTATTATTGAAAAAATGTGACTCAACAGTAAGTTTAAGATTGGTATGTTAATTTCTTTTCCTTTTACCATAAAAGTTCTGGTTGGTTTAAAGTCACTTCAGTTATAGTATATCAACTGTTGTTCAATATCCATCCATAGACACGTAGTTATTACTAATTAATAGTTTTACACCTTAATAACTCCCCTGACCGTCCTTCAGTGATTAGCGTTGTAGCCCCTATAAAAATTATTTCTTAGAGCCAAGACCTTGACATCAAATAATTTCTTAGTGAAAAGGGCGTGTTGCTACCGAGTTGCAAAATTCAAAATTTTTGAAGTTAATATAAACGGTATTACAATCATTAGATCAAACACATGGTTGATGGGTTTTAAACATGTGTAAAAATAAGACAAGTATAAAAGGACGGACAACTCTTGATCAATTGTATCGTAATCCAAATCAGAAAAAGTAAAACCTTTTAAATATAACTCAATTTAAAATTATTGTCTGGCAGAACTCTAGTCAATACAACAAGAATCAAAATCAGACAAACAATGTTCTCAAAAACTATCTTACTTATTTTAGCATTTGCTTTACTTCAATTCACTGATGCTTCGCCAATTCATGATTCACCTAATAAAAAACGTAACATAATTTTTATGGTTCCCGATGGACTCCCTCCTACTGGTATGAATTTAGCCAGAAGTTTCAAAAAAGTTAGAGATAATCTTACTGATTCTGAAGCTACTTTGAATATTGATGAATTTATCGTTGGTACTGTTAAAACTCATTCTGCATCATCATTAATTACCGATTCTGCAGCTGCTGGTACTGCCTTTGCAGTTGGTCATAAAACTTACAATGGTGGTATTGGTGTTGACGCTGATGCTATCCCAAGAGCTAGCATCTTAGAAGCATTGAAATTGGAAGGTTATACTACTGGTCTTATCGGTACAACGTTGGTTACTGATGCTACTTACGCAGTCTTTGCATCTCATGTTGCTAGTAGAAAGCAAGAACCTGAAATTGCTGAACAATATTTAAACGGTACAATTGGTCAGAGAACTCTTGATTTATTAATTGGTGGAGGTAAAACCATGTTTACAGCTCAATCTGAAGAAAAATCAAGTAGAAAAGATGATAAAAATTTAATTGCCAAAGCAAAAGAGGATGGTTGGACTTATGTTGACAATAAACCAGATTGGGATGCTTTATCTGAAGATACTTCATTGCCATTTATGGCTTTATTGGCTCAAAACAAAATTCCTTATGAAATTGACAGAAAATCTGATGAACATCCAAGTTTAGCTGAACAAGCCCAATTAGCATTAAATTTATTAGCCAAAGAAACTGAAGATAAAGATAAGGGGTTCTTCATTATGATTGAAGGATCCAGAATAGACCATGCCGGTCACCTGAACGATCCCATGGCTATGGCACATGAAATATTAGCTTATGATGATGCTTGGAAAGTCGTTACTGATTTTGTTGATAGTACTAATACCGATACTTTAGTTGTATCCATTGCTGATCACACCACTGGTGGTCTTACATTAGCTTACGATGACCAAATATCATGGTATCCAGAAGTTTTATTAAATAAAACCCATTCAAGTGAATATTTTGCAAATGAAATTACTGAATTAAATTCAACTGCCGATAATGCTACTTTAACTAAATTTATCAAAAATTGGGTCTTAACCGAATTATCAGTTACTGATGCAGAAGACCAAGAAATCGAAACTGTTTTAGAAGCGGTTAGAGCTGATGACGATATTACCCTTGCTATTAGTCCAATTACTTCAAAAAGGGCAGCTATTGGATGGACCACCGGAGGTCATACAAATGCTTACGTCAATGTTCACACCTATACCAATTCTAAATTCTTTGAAAGAGAAGTTCAAAAGAAGGAAGGGTTACTTGGAAATCATGACAATACTGATGTCCCTAAATTTTTTGCTAAATTAACTGGAGTCGATTTAGATGCTGTAACTGAAAAATTGACCATTTAAATTCATTCAATTCGTTAATTGGTATTTAAATACTGACGTGCTCTTTAATTTTTATAAGGTATTTAATCCCTGGAAAGTCAAAATTCCTTCCAAAAAAAAAGATTAGAAAAGTCATTCGTATTTCGTAATTTATATTTTATTTGTTCTATACTTTCATTGTTCTAACGTTTCAAAGCAGCAAATCTTGCCTTTAAAGAATCTAATTCATTTAACTCTTTCTTTTTAGCAGATTGTGGAGATTGTTTAGAGTCCTCTACAGCAATTGGTTCTTCTTTACTTTTAATCGCTTCTCCAGAACTTGGTTCATCGTCATCGTCATCATGACGTTTCTCTTCCTCGTCTTCATTATCGGGAAGTAAATCTCTCAAACCAGAATAAGGAGCTTGGTACGCTTTAGCTATTTCACACAAATATAAATTAACTAATTCGTCCTTCGGTGGAGGTACTTTGCATCGTTTGGTAATTTTTTCTGGAACATAATCATCATCATTATCCAACGCTTTTTTACCAAACTCTATACCAAATTTATGAATTAAAAGTTCTTTAACTTGAACTAGCTCTTTTAATTCGGAATGAGAAGCTGCATAAATAATTGAATTAACGGATTCTAATAAACTTTCATCACAAGTTGGGGAGTCAATGATTAATGAAATTCTGGCTAATACTAATTCACAATAAAGTTCTAAATACTCCAATAATTCAATATAAATATCATCTCTAATAATATTTTCAACTCTTATCTTTGCACTTGATTCTTTACCTTGGTTTAATAAATCTGCCAATTGTCTTCGTTGCTGTTTAGTTAAAGCGACTTTTTTCTCTTGAATAAATTGAAGCTTGCTTACAGCCATTTTCAAAGAGGTTTTAAACTTACTTGGTAAGATGGGTGGTGGATGATGTGCCATTCTGTTACTGGGTGACTAAGATTAATCCAAAAAAATGCGAAAGATAGAGAGATGGATCAGTATTATTTATTATAAAGTCGTAAATCGTGGAACTTAATTAGAATTATTATTTTCAAGAACAATGGTATGTTTATGATCAGGAGAACCTTTCAAAAAGACATCTTCTTCATCTTCTTCAAAATTGACTCCTGCATTGAGATTATCATTACTCTTGACAATTTTTTTCAAGGTACAACATCCAATTTCTTTAATCCATTCATCGTTTAAAATATCTTCTAAAGTTGCCCTTTTCAAAGGATCAGTTTGTAACATTTTAGAAATTATTGGTCTTGAAGCATGAGGGATTAATCTCATTAATCTATAAGGCCCATGAATTTGTTTATGAGATTTTTTCTTCGTTTCGTCTTCCTGCTCAACATGATGGTGTTTTTGATGTTGTTTCATTTCTAAAAATTTATTCTTCATTTCTTGCTTGTTAACCTCATATTCATCTAATTTTCTTTCAATATCTTTTAATTCATTATAAATTTCATCAATTTTTTCATCATTTAGAATTTCTAGCTCTTTATCGTCTTCATTCTCTTCATCTTTTTTATTATCACTATCTTCTTCTTTGTAAGACTGTGGTTGTTGTGAATGATGGTGGTGATGATGATGATGATGATGTCTATGATCATTATCAGTGGCCTCTTCTTCACGATCTTGTTCTTGTGGATGATTTTCACTATCAGGATGTTGAACATCTTGGTCCATTACATCATTTTCATTTAGTACTTTCTTGCGTTTATTCAGTCTAACAATCATATTTTTTAATTTACGTTGTTGTAATAATAATTTATGACATTCATTACTTATTTTATAATCATGCCAATTATCATCATCCATTGAATATAATTTAAAACTGTTATCCTTTTCAGGATTTGGAATCTTCCAGGGGAACCTTTTCAATGTCATACAACAATAAATGATAGCAATGGACCATAAATCGACTGGTTGAGGATTATAAGAATTTGAATTTTTTAAAACTTCAGGAGCTAAATAAGGATCACTACCAACCACCCCGTGACATGGATGAATTGAATCTTTGGAATTACCGTATTGATCATAAGGATATTTAAAAATCACCGCACTACCAAAATCTATAATTTTTAAAATTCCATCAACGGTTAAAACACAATTGTCCAACTTTAAGTCACGATGAGCTAATCCTAAATTATGCAAATAACTCACACCTTCAATAATTTGTTTTAAACAACAATTTATTTCTTGTCTTGACATTTCGCCACTCATCACTACTGCAAAAAAATCAATTGGTGCAAATTCCATAACTTCATAATATCGATTGTTTTCATGAATGATATCGATCGTCTTGATAATATTTGGATGTTTTAAAGTTGAACCAATACAATATTCAGCAGTACATTTTCTGGTGTAATCTTTTAATGACTCAGTATTTCTTCTTGGTCTGAATTCTTTAACGGCAAAAGTTTTAGCATCTGATGGTCTTATAATTAACTTCACTGAACCACCTGCCCCACTACCCAATTCTTTACCAATTTTACCATATTTTTGAACTAATGGTGATTCATCGTCAGTAAATGGGGCTTTTGCATGAGTATTATGACTTAAGGATGCATGATGTAATAATTGATTCGAAGTTTGATTAATTAATATAGCTAATGATGTTGATGAATGTTCTCTACTATGAATACCATTAGTGCTGCCCGATATAATACCCTGATTTGGTTGATTTTGATGAATCTGTGATGAGGCAATTGGTGGCGGAGTATGCAATTTATTATCATAACCTTCTTTCCTTGAAATTGTATTATTTTTCTTGATGGGTTTGAAAAATTTCTTTAATTCAACCATAGAGCTTGATTTAATAAATGCGTGATTTGAATCTTCTCTATTCATTATATGTGAAGAACTTGGAGAATTATTACCACTTCTTGTTGTTCCAGATAATTGGTTACCATTTAAATTTGGCAGACCATTAGTAGGACTATTTGGGTTTGGAATTGGACTTTGGATTGATTGTGCTTGTTGCTGTTGGTTTTGATGATGATCAGATGAATTACTTATAGTCGGAGAATTTAACGATTCAAAAGAATCATGTTTACCAATATGAAATCCTAAAAATTTCTTATTTCCAGAATGTGAATGATTAGAATTTGACGGAGTTAACCCTTCATCATCAGTATGTGATTTATTGAAGTTAAATAACTTCATTTTATGTCTATCAGGCATTTTTTCCACTATTCACTTTTCAAAAACAATTGCAATATATAAAGAATTGAAAACTAATATGTTAACGACGTGATATGCAAAGAAATTCGATGCTATAATTGAACAATCTAATTAATAACTGTGGACTAACACTGGGATACAAAAAAGCTTGATTGAAGTCCGGTATACTTCTCTTAAATTCTCTTAACTTTTGATCCACTGCAAGGAAAAACTATGTTTCACTACTCAGCAAATATATATGTGCCCCTGTTTCTAAATTGAAACCTTTCTGACGTTAAATTTAATATTACAAATCGCTTTAAATTATCAATCACTATAGTTTATCCATGAATTTTAAATAATTGTTATAATATTATAATTTAGTGATTTATCTAATTAAATATCCTAGTAGATTAATTCCCTGCCAGTTCTTTCAACTGATGAGAATTTTTGAAGCAATTTTATTTGATGAAAAGTGCGACTCAAGTCGTGTGATATTAAGACATCAGTTGACAGATAATTATCACCGAAATCCAGGGTCTGCTATTGATGGATAAAGCTATGGTAAAGCTATGGTAAAGCTATAGTAAGCTATAGTAAGCTATATTAAGCTATAGTAAGCTACAGAAAAGCTACAGAAAAGCTACAGAAAAGCTACAGAAAAGCTACAGAAAAGCTATAATAAGCTGCAGTAAAGCTATAAAGCTATAAAGCTATAAAGCTATAAAGCTATGATAATCTTTTATAGTGCCAGAGGAGTGTACTATGAAACACTGGAAACGAGAGTTAATAGGCCCCCTACGTGTACATTTAATCATCTTTAATTGAAGTACCTCTAATATGCTTTTGTCTTTCAGGAATGTAAGGAACCGACCCAGCTTTTGAATGGTTCCTATTATTTTCTTCCCTTCTTTTCAATGAATTGACTTCAACAGTCTTAATTTCTTTAGCCTTTTTAATAGTTTTTGGTAAATGACGGTGTCTTGCAATTCTCTTAATTTCTGGCATATGTTTAAATCTATCCTTCAATACATTATCATATTCTAATTTGGCTCTTTCTCTGGATGATTTGATTTTAGCTCTATCATTAGCAACAGTTCTCCACAATCTAATGTTATAATCATCCGATCCACTTAATATATATCTTGAATCGGTGGAAAACTTCACAACGTGAATCCTTTGCATTCTTTTAGTATGATAAATATCTCTTGAGTGTCCTTGTCTTGTTTTAAAAATTCTTAACGTTTTATCGTATGAACCGGTGACTAATTCTTCACCGGTTGGACTAAAGTCCAAATCCATGATTGACGATACATGATCTTTGTAAACATTTAATGACTTCTTAAGATTTCTCATATCCCAGTAGTATGCATTGTGATCATCACCACCACTTGCAAAATTAAAAGCTTCCATTGGATTCCAGCTTATCGCATTAGTTCTTAAATGTGTAGTGACTTTCTGTATTGGGGAATTAGTCCTAATATCATATAAAACAATCGAATTGTCACTGCCTGCTGATGCAATTAAATTGGTCTCAGTTTTATTAAATTTCACCGTATTAATATTATCAGCCCCCCATGATAAGTTGGAAATATAATTAGATCTGTTCATGTCCCATAATTGTATTGATAATCCACCAGTTATGAATATTGGATCCTCTTGATGATGGTCCAATCCTTTGAATGCATGTTCACCTAAAAACGTTTTAACTAATCCATTATCTTGTTTATTATATAATTCATCATCATTAATTGTCATATCAAAATCGCTTGAGTTAACCGACCACAATTTAATAGTTTTATCATCACCACATGATAACATATTATGTTGTTGTGGTGTAACGACTAATCCACTAACCATACCATAATGAGCTTTAAAACTAATAATTTCATCTCTACTAGTTAAATCCCAATATTTAATAATCCCGTCACCTGAACCACTGGCTACTTGATTTACACTATCGAAGTTTTTAGCAATAGAATAAATTCCATCTCTATGACCATCACCTAGTTGTCCAATAAATGGTTGAGCAAACATTTTTTCTAATTTGGTAGCATTTAAAGCTTTTGTGTATTCCCTTGCTCTTTCAAAGGGATGTAATGCTGGATTTAAATTACGTGGCAATGATGACTCTTGAGTGTTTCTTACAGGTACATAATTATCTGCTGATCTACTAATAGTCTTTACCTTCATGATGAGTTCGATAATTTTTTTTTCGCATCGATAGAGATGAGATGATATGAGCTCGCTAACTATGGGGATCAATCATATCAGGCTCATTTTTGTTCTATAAGACACAAGAGTGGGCATCTTATCAAGAGAGTATATCTGAACAAGAGAGTGTATCTTAACAAGAGAGTGTATCTTAACAAGAGGGTGTATCTCAACAAGAGGTGTATCTTATCAAGAGAGTGTACAATAAGAGCCCCACGTCCCAAAAAAGATATGGCCCAAAAAAGTTTACATTATTTAAAACCATTAAAAATATCTAGAGTGATGTCAGCAAATTCAACACTTTGATTAACACAAAAACTATGGGTTATGCCATCTAATTTACCCAATTCAAATAATAAATTTGGATTTTTTTCATCAAAATACCTTGATAATATATAGTCTCTTGTATTATCATGAACCCAATGATCTTTAAAAGCAAAATAACTCCAAATTTTAACCCCTTTGTCAGATAATCCGAAAAACCAATCATTTAATTCATCATCTTGTAATATTAAATCTAACTCATCTACAACTAATGTCAAAGCTTGTTTCACTATTCTTTCGGTAGTAATTAGTTTGTAAGAAGCATCAATCGAATGCTGTAACGATTTTTCAGAATTTTTATCTTTAACTTTTGGTTCATCAAATATAATGGATTTAAAAAGGTATTTTATAAACCCTTCACTAAGTAAATTAAAAAACCAACTGAAAATAATTCCAAGCTTAACAATTGGTAAATAATTATACAAAGTTTGAAATTTTTTACCAGAATCTGAATCTTTTAAATTAACAATAGTTGGGCAAATTAATCCGATAAATTCAACACTAATCCCGTCATTGATTAATTTCTTTATAACTCTTTGCATCACAAACGTTCCTAAAGAATGACCTAAAAAGTGCAATTTGGAACCTTTGGTGGTCAATTTCTTAATAATTTCATATTTATGATCAATTTGATAATTTAAACTATAATAAGCATCAGAATCGTATTTATAATCGTCAGTAGTTTGAAAGCCAGCATGGGATAAACAGTAGATTTCAAAATTTGGGAACTTTTCATGAATTAAATTTAAATATGTAATGTAATATTCGACTAATCCTGGGTTCCCTGGAATGAAAAATAGAATATCATTGGAATTCTCAATTGACGAAGGAATATGATATGCACTTGTAGATGGATAATCAAGGGTTTTAAGACTCATTTATTTCTATAAAAAAAGCTAGTAATACAAAGTCCCAAAATACTAATAATGTAATTAGGTTGCACACTATAAAATCAGTGCGATCAGTGCGATTATAGTTTAGGTAGTTGTTATTGACTTAAATTTATTTTAAAATATTGATGATTTGGTTCTTCTGTTAGGGAGTCAGAATTATGAAGATTACGTTCATAATAGTGCAATATATTATTTTTATCTAATAATATTACTGTTTGGGTTCTTGTACCATAATATTTACCAGTTGTAACCGCATCACTATTATCATCACCCGTATCTAATGGTGGTACAAATATAGTTGATCTTAACCCGATTAATTGATCAAGGAAAGGTTTAGATTTGAGTGATTCATCAAATGAATTGGTACTTAGAATCCCAAATAACGACTCGACCAATTGGTCTTGTGACGAGCCTCCACAAGTAGTCATTAACTTATGCAACATTTCACAACCTTTCTTAACTTTTTCCCATGGTTCGTAAAACAACGAGTTCGATAAGCCCACAGTAGTTTCATTCATATGTAATTTGTCAGTTGATAAATTTTCAAAATCATGAACTGTTCCCTTATCCCCTCTATTACTTATTATATTCAATTTATTTTGATTATTCGATGATAATTTCCCGTATAACAACGAAAATCCCCCAATTCTTCTTAAAGGTACTTTGTCCACCTTCCTACCACTTATCCGCGTAGCTAACGAAGTTTCTAGGTTCTTGAACCACGTATCATCATCAGCTGTACTGGAAATGTAATCGATTGGTAGTATTCCTCTACTGATGTCACTGATTATATTTAAATCTCCTGCTTCTCGATAATTTACCAATATTGCTAACCTTCCAGTATCGTCTACACCAATCCAACTACCATGTTCCGGTCTACCTAAATCTAATGGTGATAAAATTCTCTTGTCTTGAACATTACGAAACGTTGCCTTTTGTGTGGGTCTTTTAAAATATTCATCTCGATTAGAAATAAATATAAATGGAAAATCTGCATTCTCAGTAGTTGACAAAAGTATGCACATGTTTAAGCCCTTGTTTCGATAAGCTTATGATGGTAAAATAATTGAACACAATAATCCTTACTTAAATGACTGTTAATATGGGGTAACAATTTTTCTCAACATTTTTTGTCTCTGAGGAGAATGGTTGCAAAATGAAAACCTAAAGGAAAGTATAATTATTCTGAGAAGGTTAACATGATTTATAGAAGTACATAGTATAGAGGAGTCCAATATACAATACATAAAAGATTGGTAACACAAAAAAAAACAACAAGTTGAGGTGGCCGAGCCGACTTCCTAAGCTACGTCTTCCTACATCTAAACCATACCTAAAATACACTCCTAAACGAAAACTTTTATAACTTCATTTTGTAATGATTTATTACTAGTTGATGGTTCTATCGATTTATTTGGGTCAGGGTTAGTTACTTTCCATGGATAAGTTAGTTCCTTTGTCTTATTTGAATTATCAGCATTATTCCATAAATATTCCTTTTGAATAATTTCATCTTCAATTAAGTATTCATTATTATCAGAATCATAAGATCCTGGCTGTTCCATATTTTCCTTACCATTTCTACTACCTTGAATGTTAAAATTCATAAATTGTTTTTCATAACCATCATCACATTCTTCATAAACATAATTTGGTTCAAAATTGTATCCACCATATGGATGATGTGTGATTGGAAGATTCAAAGTAGGTGGCAATATAGTTGAATTATATTGAGGAATAGTTTGTAACGGAGTTAATGGCAGTGGGACTGAAAGATTATTGCTTCGATAATGTTGCATAAACGTTGAAAGATTTTTTTTGTCTAGTTTGGTTGGAGTATATGGTTCATAAACTTGAGTACCTTTAAAATATTCCATAGAACTTAATAAATTAGCATCCGCTCTGGTATCCGGATTCCAAGTTAAACATGCTTTAATAACTTCATACAATTTACCATAAACATTAATTGGTAAAATATCACCAATTGACACCCCTTGCTCGTAAGGGAAATCAATACCTAATTTTGACCCTAAAATCGAAGCTTCTTTCCAAAAGCCTCCTAAGGGAATAAAATAATTATTATTATTATTGTTATTACTGCTATGAATATTACTATGTTGCTGGTAATGGCTATACATATTAATTGAATTAAGGTCGGGTAAACATGGACAGCCTAAAACGCTTAAAAGTCTTGATAATTGATCCAATTCAGTTGTTCCGGGAAATAAAGGATAAAAATTAACTATTTCAACTGCAACAACGCCAAATGCCCAAATATCAACTGGACTAGAATGCCATTTTCTTCTTAACAAAATTTCCGGCGCTCTATACCATCTAGTTGAAATGTATGAAGTATAAGGTGCTACAGTATTAGCACTTCTACTTAATCCATAATCAGCTAATTTTATAATATAATTATCATTTTTACGGAAAATTGGAATATTTTCTTTAAAACCGTAATATTGAATCGTTGGAATAACTAGAATATTTTCAGGTTTAATATCTCTATGAAAAAAATCATATTTATGAATATGCTTAACTCCGTCTAATACTTGACTTAAAATACTTTTTAAGGTCTTTTCACTAAATTTAACATTTCTTCTAGCAGTCATTAATTGTAACAAAGTTTGATTTAAAGATTCCATAATAATATGAAGTTTATATTCATTCGGATCAATAAATATTTCATACACTTGAACCAAACTTGGATGTGCTGGAACTGATAAAATAAATTTAACTTCTTTATTTTTATTATAATCATGTAAATTTGATTTTTTATTCAAAGTTTTAACTGCAACCAATGGTGATTTATTCTCATCACTTTCGGATAAGGGTTCCAATAATGTTCCATACATTTGGGAGTTATGTGATCTTAAATAATCTTTATTTTTTAAAATTTTGGCCAACATAACTGTACCAAAACTACCGACCCCTAACGCATTAATAACTTTATAATTTTCATTTAAACCATGAATTGGTATGCAATTTGATGTGTCATGATTTGAATTAATACTACTTGGGTTTACAAATGAAGTAAAGAAATCCATAGTAATTTAATTCTAACAGTTGAGCGGTTAACTTTACCAAAACAACACCAAAAACTATCAGAAACCTTTTACTATTCCTAGTATATATACTTAATAACCAGCAGTAATATTGAACCACTAAATTTGAAGCACTTTTGCCAAATACACCGATTTGAATTGATGTTAAATATATGGGGTCTTGTTTGTGGATAAGTGAAGGTTTCAGTTTTTTCCTCCTTTACTTATCTCATTTTTTGCAACAATTCGATCTATCACATTTGTGGTTCCGCACGACAATTGAAAGATTAGATTACTATAAAATACTATTACAATGGAACACTTAGCACAGTGTTTTACAATTAATGTAGAGCATAGATGTATATTTAGTGAAGAGGAAACAGGAAGATAGAAAGAAAGAGGGAGCTAGACCCAAAAACTTATCATTCATTAATCATCTAATCCTATAAAATCACGATCTAGTTCATTACCACTGAATGACTGCCGACGAGGGCAGTGTAGATGATGATCTACATGGTTCTCATCTGCTGATTCATCCAGTGATTCAAGGAATAAAACATGAGGATTACTTCTATCTTGTTTATCGCTTCCACCTACAGTAAATAAAACCCCGACTTCGTTTGAAGTTTCTTCGTCTATCTGATCAACAAGACGTCCCACAGGGGGTTCACTCTTGGTTTTGCCAACTTCAGCAATTTCTGGTGGGAATAATTTATATGGGAGGACTGAATAACTGTTAACTACACCTAAAAGTGGGGCATTGCTCGTTGACTTCGAAGGTACGTGTGCTAACTTGCACCTTTTATTATGACATTTATTAAATTCCTGATAATCTGGACATTCAAAAAAGTGATGAAATGGACATCTTTTACCTCTTTCACAATAACCACCAATGGTAAAGGGTCTACATAACCAAATTTCAAAGTTCTTATCATTACAATGCTCAGGTAATGAATGGATATAACGGCACTTAGAATTAGTACAAGAATTACCATATTTACAACTTGGGGTATTGAATTCAGTAGGCGAATGGGATAATAAACAATTGTGAGTTGAGCATTTAAACTGTAAATAACTTCTACAAATCCTAACTCTCTTAGGATCATGTACTCCCATACATAATTCTCTACTCCTGCATTGACCAGTTCTTGAATATGACTTACAGTATTCTATAGTCTTTTTCACAGGACAACATACATTCCCATTAGGTGCTCTTTTATACAGTTTATCTATCCAAACAACAGTGCCATCATCATCCATTTTCCATAGACTTAATGGTGCTAACACTGAGCCTTCTTTAGTTACAGCATAAGTGGTTCCTTTAATAACAACTTTATCATTTCCATCATATTCTATTCTATTCTTATCAAGCTTCTTCTGCCATTTCTTCTTAAATGCATGTTTAGCTTTTTGGAGTTTAGGTTGAGTGCATCCTTGTGGTGTAAATAGTCTGGGTCCTTGGACGTTTATAACTTCAACATCCTTATTACTATTAGATGATACATTTTCCGTAACGAAAGTTACTGCGGATGGTTTATTATTAAAACCTTCATTCATCTTCCTCTTCTTTGTAGGGCGAATGTCAGGATCGTTTTCCAACAATAATTCTATATCATCCAACCGTCTCTTCCTTGGATTATATGTAAATGATTTAGCTACTTTTATATTGTCATGATTAATATTATTATTATTATTATCATTAATGTTTTTGATATTGCTATTATTAATGTGATTGTTGAATTGGGCTCTATTATTTAATTGATTACGCAATTTATTTTTCTTCTTATTCTTTCTATTCTTTCTATTCTTTTTCTTACTCTTAGAATTACAATTATTTGGAAAATGATAAGATTGATGTTTGTTTTGGGGTTGACATTTCTCGTTACCAGAGTGATTCAGTAAACTCCCTTCATTATCTGGACGAGATCGAGCAGGTGGGTTCGACAATTTACCTTGGTATTTAACTTCATTGTTATTAGTATTATTTGGGTTCATTATTTCAACTAACTGAGCTCTTTTGTTAAGCATTGCAATTTCAGTACTTCGTTGAATAGTTTTCATATTATGGGTATTAGTGGCCCCTTGAGCATCATTATTTGACTGGCTCAAACCTTTCCTTGTAACTAGATGATGACCAGCATCAAAACTTTCACCGAAATATCTCGAATTATTGTTATATATTGAACCTGTGGAAACTACGTCATCATCAAAATCAACAGCTGATGTGTTAATATTATGTGATATAATGGGGACTTCAGATTCAGTTCGTGGTTTATATTGCGGCATTGCATTATGCCTTCCACTGTTATCGATGATGGACGATATTCGATCTCTAATCAACTCTTTAATGGGTTTTCTAACCGGTTTTCTAAATTGTTCTGACATTGAGTCCCCGTTTGGTTTTCTGACTGATGATTCTCTAAAAGACCCTCCAACTGGTTCTCTGGACACTTTTTGAAATTCATCCTTAATAAAACTACCAGTATCAACTCTTTTTACTACCCTGTCGTTACTAAAATTAGTAATATTAAATTTATATCCAGTTGAGTTCACAGATGCATTTGCGGATGAATGTTTATCAATTTTGTTGTTTTTTTCCAGTACCGATACCCCATCCTTGTTAATATCTTGAATGTATGGTCTATGAATATCTTGAATGTACGATCTATGAGTATTCTTATTGCTGAATCTGCGACCTTGGACCCCGTTCATAAAATGTGTATCATCCTTTTGTGGTCCTAATTCCAATTTAATCTCTAACGACTTTCCTGTTTTTATCTCATTATGCCTGGGATCATACGGTTGATTTCCGTCTTCAAAACCTCTAACACTCAGGCATCCGAAAGATGTCCTTGGAATACCACCAGAAGTAAAACTAGAACCACCTTGACGGGTACATTCGAATCCATTTATGCTTTGCATATATTTAAAATCTTGTGTAATACGATAAAAAGTGCAAAAGAGTACAAACTCCTGTTTTTTTGCGAAACAAATCATAGAAGAATATGTCAACTAAACAAAAGTTACAATTATCCCACGAATTAGGGGAAATTATACCGTTAGATCCTGAAACATGCAATCAAATGATAGATTATGGTCTTACCTTGTCTACCGAAGCTGCAATTTCTGAACATTTTTCAAATATGTTGGGTGAAAGTGATGCTACTGCTAATTTTCTCAAGAAGTTCAAGGAAGTTAAGAATGATCCAAAGAAAAAGATACCTAAATCAAGCTTTGTAGCAGCAGTTGCTGCTACTCAACCAAAGAAGGATCCTAAAAATGCATGGAAACCGACTGAAACTAACAAAAGTTCACCAAAAGGAGTTAACCCTGTAAAACTGAAAAAAGCATCATCAATTATAACATCTGATTTACTTAAAGGTGACGAGGAAGAAAAACAAAAGGAAAATAAAAGGTCAAAAAGAAGGAATCTAGATAATTTAAAGGACCTTGAACATCTTTTAAATGATTTAGAAATATCTAATAATGATAAGGAGTCATTGAAAACATGTTATTGTAATGCAACTAGGCACCCATTATTTGAAATTGCTCCAAATTGTCTTAATTGTGGTAAAGTGATATGCGTTAAAGAAGGTTTACAGCCTTGTTCTTTCTGTGGCCATGATATAGTATCAAACGCAGAAAGGCAAGAAATTCGAAAAGTTTTATTACAAGATAAACAACAACTAGAAATGAAAACCACAAAAGAATCCATTGAAAAGTCGTCAGAATCATCAAAGCATAAACCCAAAAAGATTGTAATAAGTATGAATGCTGGTGAAAATCTTTGGCAAGCTCAGGACAAAGCACTTAAACAAGCTGAAGCTGAAAAGAAATTACAACATGAAAAAGAGAAGGAAGAGCGGAATTCAAAAGAAGTTCGTGATCAGCAAGAGCAAGAGTTAAAATATTATAATTCAATTGGTGATAAAAATCCTGAATTAATTGCGGCACAAGAAAGGCTAAATAAATTATTAGAATTCCAAGATAATGGTGAAGAAAGAACTAAAATTATTGATAATGCTGCTGATTATGAGTTGACTACACCAAGTTCTGGGAATATGTGGTTATCAGCAACTGAAAGAGCATTAAGATTAAAGAAACAACAAAAACAATTAAGAAAATATGAAGAAAATGAACTGAGACGTCTTGGTAAAGGTAAAAGAACAGTTGAAATGGTCATTAAAGATGGGAAAGTTACCATGGTTGAAAAATATGGCAATGACGAAGAGGATGAAGATGAAGAGGATATAAAAGGTTTAGAGCATGAAATAAAGCAATCTAAAAAGAAAACTGAGGATCTGCTAGCTCTAAATGTTTGGGATTATGAAGCAGATCAAACTAGATGGGATAAACCTGTGTATACTCAACAGAGAAATCTTGGTGCTACATCAGATGAACTTCTGGATATTAAACAAAGAGTTCAATTTAGCAACAATCAAGACAATACCGAATTAGTCGTAAATTTGTATTAATAAATAATGTTACATGCTTGGATATGCAGACCTCCTTGGGTACCAAAGATCATCTTCTACCTCTTCCACCCCAATTTTTATTCTTTTTGTAATGAATCTTCATTCTCTTATAGTTATTGCTTACAGTGGAAACCATTCTAACTCTTTTACCATTGGTTGGTTGAGTAACTTCTTCCTCTTCACTGTCGCTTTCACTTGTACAGTCGCCTTCTTTGCTCATTCTTTCTACTCTAGCTTCTTCCTTCTTTTCTAGTTTTTCAATTACCTTATGAATATCTTTATTAGCTAATGCACTATCTACCTTATTAATTGGACCGGTAGGTTTCATCTTCCAATTTCTGGTAGTTCTCTTTTGAGTCTTAGCTCTTCTCTTTCCGGGATTCAGGGTATGGTCAGTTTGAACTTCATTTTCATCTTCACTTTCATCAAACTCATATTCTTCTTGCTCTTCTTTACTAATATTAATGCTTTGATGAGCTTGAAATACATCTAAAAGACGCTTGTTGGTCTTTTTGATTAAGGGAGAAGGTGACACTTGGAAATTAATTACTGAATTTGAAACTGGCGTTGAAAACGAAGGGTTATCCATTGGTGGTGAACTTTTAGGTGGAGGGTCAAATGGTGAACCTTTTTTCTCTTGTTGACTAAAATCGAATTTTTCAATATTCCTATTAAGATATTGTGGAGTTTCTAATGTTCGTATATCAGCTTTTTTAGTAGGTGTTTTCATTGGGCTTTTCAGATCAGCAATATTTGAAAGCTTTTGCATAAATGAAGACCTTGAATTACCTGATTTTTGAACATTATTATCAATAACCCGTAATTTAGTTGGTGTTTTAAATTCATTACTATGTGACGGGGTGGTGATTATTGGTACTGGTAACAGTTTTGTCTTTAATGGTGAAGATTCTGGTGGGGTCAATTTTATATCAAATATCGACAATACTTTCCCTGCGCCTTGAGGAGTTGGACCCAACTCAGAAAATTCTCTTATGGAATTAGTAGTGGCTTCCTTATCAAATTCTTCATCGGATAGATTGGTAAAATTATCAATTATCGGTATAGTTCTAACAGATTTTGGAGTACCCAATTGTGACTGTTTTTGCTTTAGTTTTTTATAGGTCTTGTACAATTTATCAATCTTTGCATTCCCCTTGACATCATTTTTACCAGGTGCATGTCCATTATCAGTCATAAATTGATGCTCCCATTCTTTAATCTCTTTCTTTACTTGAACTATAGCTGACTCCAAGCTCATTATATCTTTTATTGAGCTGCAAAAAAAAAAAACTAACGCGTGAAAAAGGTTCGGAATTTGAACAGTTAACTAACTATATTTCTATTTACAATGTATTTACAAATTTTATCACTTTATCAGATGCTTCAATTCCTGGTAACTTGATTAATTTATTCAAACAATACTTTAAATGTGATTTTTCTTGATCATTAAGTTGAATAAATTTTGATACATAAGCATCTAAAAATGATGGAGAAACTGAATTTGAAACATCCCAATAATGTTCGAAAAAGTGGTTAATTCCAACATTATCACGTCTTAAAGTAAGGTAAACAATAAGGCGTACCCATTGACTCAATTCAACGTCTTCTTCTAAGAAATGCAAAGAAATATTCCATTCATTCCAAAACCTTTCCCAATCTCCAGCATTACCGTAATTAAAAAGTACTAATTCTTTTATAGACGTACTTAATTTACCAACTTTTGGTTTATTTTGTAAATAATTATCTAAAAATCCGTTTACATTTCTTATAGCTCCTCCTGATATGTTCGTATTTAAAAAGTCATGGTCATAATAATTTTCGTCCTTATAAATAGTCGAATCAATAACTGATGGACCGAGATATAATTTATCTGCTGGTTCTAGTGTGCAACTTAAATTTAATAAAAGTGGTATAAATTCAGGTCTGGATTCAATATCAATTTTTTCACCAGAAAATTTATAAATAGTCATGGCAAATTTAGACAATGAATCATATAATTGTGCCGGTAATTCTTTATCATCAAAAGATTTTTTCATTTGAGGTGAATCCAAAAGTAATTTCATATAAGTTACTAAATCTGAAGTTCTTTCATTTGTCATATCTGAATTTATACTTAAAGAAAGATCATTATATTTGCCTTGCATGATTTCTTCAGTCTTTTCTATGGTTATGAATTCGGGCTTCACTAAATGTAACGAAATATAAAACTGGTTTCTTAAGTTATAATCATCAATAGTTGGTTCATTAAGCTTTTTAAACTTCAATTCAAAGTCTTCAATATATTGTTTAAAGGCATCGCTTGGCAAATTTTCGATTTCTTCATTTAATAGATTGTCATACGTCAATCTTAAATCATTAGTTACATTGGTAGAAAATAATCTCGTAGAAGTATGCAATTTTCTTCTCGATTGGAAAAATCTTGGTATAAGTTTACTATTAGCATGAACGTCTTTAACAAAAGTGGTATCAGTTGAATCAAGTTCTTTGGTAAATAAGTCCTCTCCATGTTCATCGATCCATAATGATTCTAAATCTAATTCTTCCCTTCTTTGTTTAGTAAGTATATGAATATTAATGTCATCAACGTCAGTTTTACACATCACCCAGGAATTTGCAAGCCTTCCATAATTATTATCAGTAGCGGAAGGGCCTTTGTTAGGTCTTCTGAGCATTCTTCTTTTCACTACAGGGCTAACTGTCGAGGAAACTAAACCTTCAATATTAGCTTGTGATTTAAATTTGTGTTTAATATAATGCTTTAATTCATTGCCTGCTTTATACACATGTTTTTCAGATTTACCAGATGCTATTATCATATAACGTACAGGTTGATTTGAAATATGATTTGGATGTTCAGGATCTACAGTACTTAAATCAAATAGTTTTATATCTTCTAAACCATATTCCTCAGATAACAAAATAAGGAATTTCTCTATAGATTCAGGGGAATCTTCAGGAATTTCAGGAATAGGTGGCTTTTCTACCTTTTGTATAACTTTTTCGCTTTCTCTTAAATACCATGGGACACTTTCTTGCTGTTTTTGATCAGATACCTCTTCGTTAATACTATTTTTCTTTTCCAGTCTTTGTATGTTTGAGGTATGTAAGTTTTTAATCAACGCTGGAGAAGCACTAGTTGGTTTCACTATAAGTTTGGAAACTTTAATACAACCGCTCCTACAATACACTGGAACTCTCAACATGATCTCTTCAATTAATTTTCAACCAAAATCTGCTTCAAGACATTTGATCGCGACCTCATCTTAAATTTGTTAAAAAAAAGATTGCATAGATGGCTAAACTAGTACATAACGTACAGAAGAAACAGCATAGGGAACGTTCCCAAACGCAAGACAGAGCCAAGTATGGGTTATTGGAAAAGAAGAAAGATTATAAATTGAGAGCAAATGATTATCATAAGAAACAAGCAGCATTGAAAGTTCTTAGAAGTAAAGCATCCCAATATAATCCCGATGAGTACTATCATGCTATGACAAGTAAAAAAACTGATGATAGGGGGATACTCATTTCTGATAGGGGAAATGATGTGTTATCTGTTGATCAAGTTAAATTATTAAAGTCCCAAGATTCAAATTATGTCCGTACGATGAGAATTAATGAATTAAAGAAGATAGAGAAACAAAAGGGTAGTTTAGGGTTCAAAGCCAAGGGTAAACATACGGTATTTGTTGATTCAAAAGAAGAACAAGATAATTTTGATCCTGAAGAATATTTCAATACCGATGCAGAGTTATTAAATAGAAGGGAAAATAGATTAACATTTGATCAACTTGAAAGTAATAGAAAGATTCTTAATAATGATCTTAATGAAATACAAAAAGAAAGATTATCTGAAAAGAAA
Organism: Yamadazyma friedrichii; assembly: GCA_030565865.1. Lineage (NCBI taxonomy): Eukaryota > Fungi > Ascomycota > Pichiomycetes > Serinales > Debaryomycetaceae > Yamadazyma > Yamadazyma friedrichii. The sequence continues at coordinate 71,629 of JAJMGX010000029.1, read as the reverse complement.
GTTAAACAATTTAGTTTATTGAAGAGAAGATTAGAAAGAGAATCACAATTGAAAGAAGTTGAAAATAGAATGGATCAACAAAGGGAACTTATGAAAAAGGGTAATAAAAAGAAAATTATTGATGCAAATGGTAATAGTCATTTTAAATGGAAAACTCAAAGAAAACGTTAAGTGCCATTATGTATATTAGTATTTTTTAAAATTAATTTAATGCAATAAAATGATTTAATCATCACTATTTAAATTTCTGTTGATGTAATCTGTGAACATGGGAGTAATTCTATCTGGTTGAACACTTCTCATTCTATTTAATCCGATGTAAGTTCTTCTAATTCTTTGCAATTGAGAAATACTTACTGCCTTTGGTGGTAAGTCTATATAAAGTCCTTGATTGTTATCTATAACTACTCTACCAGTTGGACCATTTAATTGTTGAGATTGTAAAATTTTTGAAATTACTTCCTGAGTTTGTCTTTCTAATTCTTGTAAAAAATTATTACCTGAAGTTGGCTTAACGAGTGTAGCCGCATTGGGTGGTGGTGGTCTTTTCAATACTAAAGCATCCCATATTTCATCAATAGGTATTTTTTCATTGTTATCAGATGATGCTATAGTAAACAATGGACTATCCCATCTATTAGTATCAACGGGTTCTTCATATCTCATGCATAATTGATCAATAAGGTCTTCTGGCCATTTCAATTTTTCATCAGTAATTTCATCATTCCATTTATTCAGTTCTTCCTTTGAATTAAGAATATGGAAAACACAATGTGGTGTTAAAACCCCTTTTGCTTCAGTAAACAATTGATATCTAAACCCTTTTATATAACTTAATGAATCTAAAATGACAAACGTCGTTCTACTTAAATCTCTTCTAACAGCGGAAATCTGATTTCCTCTATCTAACTTTTCAGTTAATGATTCTCTATATCTTTCTCTTGATATTCCAAGATTATCATCAGTATGATATACGATATTGTAATTATGACCTGGCTCTTTGTTTTCTTTTGCTTTTTCAATTCTCGCTTCTAATTCCAGTATTAATTTCTTGGCCCAAGTTGTTTTACCTGAACAGGGGTATCCTGTAAACGTTATTAAAGGCATATTATCAAGATTTATTATTCGTTCAAATTCTTTTCAGGTTTTGTTGCACAAAAAAAATCTCAAAAATTCCTGCGAAGAGATAACATCATGAGTTTTGTACCTAGGACAGTGTTTCCAAAATATAATGTCACTTTAGCTAATTTAAAGGGTCATCAGAAGGAGGCATTATCAGATTTAGTTCATCTTGCTCCTCAAATCAATTATGTCTTGGAAGTAAGAGATGCTAGAGCTCCTTTAACTTCAGCTAATGCGCTAGTTGATAAAGTGTTAGCTAGAAAACCAAAAATGATATTATATAATAAGAATGATCTTTCAGTTATAAATCCCATGTTAATTGAAAAATTTCATAAAGATAGAAATGAAGAATGTACATTTTTATGTTCAAGGGATACAAATGATATAAAAAAACTTGTTTATAATTTAAAAAAGAAATTTAGTGAAACTCAAACACCACCACCATTAGGGGTAAGAATTGCAATTATTGGTATGCCGAATGTTGGTAAAAGTAGTATGATTAATAGTTTAAGACAAATTGGTATGCGTCTACGTGGTAATGTAGCTCATAAAAAATATAAGGTTGCAAAAACAAGTAATGTACCAGGATTAACGATGAGCGTTAGTGAAGCTATTAAACTTAGTGAGGATCCGCTAATATACATATATGATGTTCCAGGTATAATGGTACCAAGTGTTAAAGATACTGAAACAATGATTAGTTTGGCCCTAATAGGAAGTGTTTCGGAAAGATTTGTTGATCCTTACATTCAAGCAGATTATCTTTTATATTTATTAAATTTACAAGAGCAAACTGGTATGCATTATAAAAAATTTATTGACCATCCAACTAATTCTATTGATGAATTATTAGAATCATATGCTAGAAAATCAGGCAGTTACTCATCACAAAATTATGATGTGGAGAGGATCGCAACTAATTTTGTTAATAATTGGAGGAATGGTTATAAAGTACCTTATGCAATATTAGAGAAGGATACAATTATAACCCATAGCCCTACCAAATGGGGGGAAATTTTGCAAGCTGAAATCAATAGAATCGAAGAATCAAAAGTGACTAAAGAGTTAACTGAAAGATTAGGTGAGGATCTTACTGGCACTTCCAAAAACAGGAAAAGAAATGCAAAAGACAGGAAAGCTGACTTAAATAATATGTTATTTAAATTGTAAATAGAAAGAAATTCATGAATTATATGTGCATCATTTTCACTCTCCTATATAATATTTTTAGAGCCCCAACAATAAATCATCGTCAAATGGATCTTCATCTTCGATTTCAACTGATCCTTTAGCAGCACCTCTAACATAAATTCCAGGAAATTTATTTTTATTTTTATTAGATCTTGTCTTGCGAGGTTTGAAAGGTTTAGCAATTTTAGCCAACTGTTTACCTGAGCCATATGATTTTTCATTTAACTTAACCAACCAGTTATCAAATTCTAATCTTCTTAGGACATTGTCTAGATTGAATAAATTAGTCAGTGAATCAACCATATGCTTACGAACAAAATCAGGATCATTAAGGAAATCATTCATATTATCAACATCTAAAGATTTTTTGATAATTTTAATTAAGTTATAATCATATTTACGCAATGCTGGTGAATTAACTAATAATTTAGAATCAACATCGTTACAAGTTGGCGAAATATTAAGACTTTCATTAGCAATTAAACCTAGTCTCTTATTGTGCATGAATTGTTGATTAATATCATCTTCAGCATCATGAGGATTATTAATATCAAGATCCTTAGACATGATGAACTGTTCCATTAAGTCATCTTTTTCAGGGTTATCTTCAAAAATAGTAATTTCTTCAGTTTGGAATTCTTTTTTAGGAATTAAAAAGGGGAACCTGCCCATTTTTTCATCTTCCCTAAACGGTAATCTGATCATACTCAAAGCAAAAATATAATTTGAATCAAGCTTAATTTTACATGGAATAGCAGTACAAATTTGAACCTCTGAACCATTATTTTTGTTAAAGTCCACATCCTTAGCAACATACCTAATTATTACCACTGATTTTGAAATAATTAATGCTTCACAGAAACTTGAAAATGCAATAAAATCTTTAGTTCTACCATCCCGTGGTAAAATATAATTACTTTCCAGAGTAAAATAAGCAATTGGCAAATCTTTTGATTTCATAAAACCAATTATATCCATAGATTTAGCAACTGGAAGGATCGAATCCTTTTTTAAATCTTCAAGCATAGCTAAAACATCGAAATTTGAATATTTAAACCCACTTACTATTTCATCTTTATTAACGTTAATTTTTTCAATTTCATGGGGTTCATCAGATGGGTCATAATCTTCTTCGATACCTCCTTCTTGATTACCATTATCATCAGCTAACTGCTTTTCTTTACCTTTGTCGACAGTTATAAAATGGCTAGTTTCACTTTTAACCTTTTCAACTTCACCATTACTTTTTATTTGATATTGATGAGCATTGGTGAGTTTTTCAGATCTAGCAGCAGGATAAACTTCAACCTCAAATGCTATTGCAGCGTCATCAATCATCGAGACATCGTCTGAGGCTTCTAACTTTCGGGGATCACCACCAAAATTAAGACTGCCTTCAAAGCTTCTAATTGGCTTTATTCTTTTCAATGGGGGGACAAATTGTAGAATGTTATTAATTTTTGAAGCATCGATAAATTTGTTATTCTCATACTTTAATAACAAATCCCTCCAAGAAGCTTGATTTTCTAGTTTTAGTTGAGATTTTGCAGGTTTGTCATTATCAAAATTTATCCCAATCAATAGAACATTTATGGAGTTGTTATTAATCGCTTGAATACTTGCATCAACGATTTCAGTATTAAACGAACTAATTGCATCTTCAGCATTGGTAATTAACACAATATTTCTGATAAACTTTAGCTTAATATCAGCCTGCATCATCGCAACGGCAACCAACATTGATTGAACGCAATCTCCCTGTTTATCATTGGAAGTCTGATTTGGTGTTAAAAGTGATTTGTACTCTTTTAACTTGGAATAAGTTGGCACCTGCTTATTGCACAAAACATTAATGCCTTCAAATCCTTCGCTTTGTTCGGCAAAACTATTATTAGTGACGGGAGAATGGCAAGTAATGATTGAAACGTAATCTGTCTTTCTGCCTTTCATAATTTTCTGTATCATTGTATTATAAAAATACTCTAGACCAGCATCGAGATCAGTCCTATTTCCATCTGACATTTGACCCATTGACAGCGATAAGTCAATCACAAAATAAGTAATCTCTTTTGACATTTTGCAGTCTTCACCTATATAACTTTTTGTGCAACTTTTTCTCAAAACCTCAATCCTCTCTTAAATATTCCCTTAGTACTGAAAAATCTCACCATAGGAAAATTTACGTCTACTTTGTTTATTTTTTTTATCAAGAATATTCAACAGTAACTATATCAACAACTGCAAGCATAAGTCAATTGACAAGAGATGAGTGGTGTGCCGTATAATTTATATGGCAATCCTCAATATTATCAAAGTTTCCAGGAATCAAATAACAATCAATCACCTCCATTAACCACTATTCAACCTCAAAATCATAGTAATCCGGAAGACCCCAATAGAAGATTAAACCCAATCCCAATTATAGGGGGTGGTGTGAGTGAAAGTCATCAATTGCTTACAGAGCCGAATAATGTCAATAGGTTTTATTTCCCAAGAGCGTTAGAAAATCAACAACAATTAAGCGGCATACAAAACCAAGGCACTGAACAACCTCAGCTTCAACCTCAGCTTCAACCCCAGCTTCAACCTCAAGTTCACCCCCAAGCGCACCCCCAAGTGCACCCCCAAGCTCACCCCCAAGCTCCACCTCAAGCGTTTTATGGCAATGTACCAATTCATTTGATGCATCCGTATCATAATATGACAAGATTGCCTGGCCAATTGAACGATGTTTCAAGTTTGAATAATTATGGTTACATCCCCAATGTCCCGAATGTTAGTGGATTCAATACGTTTATGACACCTGCGCCATCTGCACCATATCAAATGCCGCAATATATTGGCCCCTATCTGAATAGAACTTATGATACTGATTCATCGAAAAGTTATCCAACCAATACGTATGGAGTCCCTATGGCAAACTTAGTGCCAACTCATACCATAACTCAGCCAGCGGCTACTGCTACTCCTGTTGCTGGTGCTGCTGCAACTGTTAATGCTAGTGCTCCTACCGTAATTCCTTCAAATCAAGAATCTGCATCTTCCATATCGGCAAAAGCATCGGCATCACCAGCTCCACCAACTGTGCATAGTAATAATAATAAAAGAGCAACTTCGGTTTCGGGAATTTATAAGCCTAAAAAGCCAAAGGAAAATTCAAAACCACGAATTAATAAATTAAATACTTCGGGTTTTTTCAAAAATTTTACATCTAAACCAATTGCAAAACCTTATGATAGACAGTCGGAGGCATCTATTGATCCACTATTTGTTCATTTTCAAAATTCTTTAAAAATCCCCAAAGAAAAATTAAACAGCAGTATGCCACCATTTTTCCAAGTTAAAACTGATTTAGAAAGGAAATTATTTGATTTATTTGTTCATCAAGTTTCAAGATGTATGGATATGTTTATGGTTAAAGATTTTTTCACGGATGTTGTACCACAAATGGCATTGTTGGATGAGACCGGTATGTTATTAAGTTCAATGTTTACATTAAGTGCATTAATGTTGCAGAGAGTTGACCCAAGTTTAATTGACGAATCTATTCCAATGGACTATTATCATCAAACAATTCGATCAATACGACATCACATAAGTTCGTCATCGGGAAATGGAGATGATGAAGGGATAATTGCTCGATGCTTACTAAGTACCATATTATTATGTGTGTATGAAATGTTTTTTTTAGCAACTGATAATACTTATGTTAAAGGTGCAGCAAGTTTGTTGACTTCAATAATTAATAAAAGTCAAGAATCCAGTCCATTAACAACCTCACCATTTTTACAGATGTGCTTTTGGGCAATGTTTGTTTGTGATTTAATGTTATCATTAAAATTTAATTTACCAACAATGTTTTCTGTTGGAAATTTTTGGAAACAAATTGATCCAATTTATATTGATAGTTTTGATAACCTTCGTCAATCTATCGAAGAATCCAACGATATATTTTTAAGTAGAGCTGAAACTGTTTGGTGGTTACATAAAGCATTATTGGATTATAGTGTTATAAATGAATATAATAACCATCAAACTGCTTCAACAAAACTAGATTTTGAATCAAATAAATCATTTAATGATTGGAAAGTTTTAAATGATAGAGTTAAAAGTTACGCAAACTTAATGCCAATAGCATTGAAACCGTTAATATATCAACCAAGCAGCGAGGATTCATCATACCCAACCATTTATTTCCGTGATGAGTTATCAGCGTTGGTTAACTTACAATACAAACTATCCCAGGTTGCATTATATCAAGGTTTAATCCAAAGAACTGATGTTCATTCAATCGAGACTCAAGAGATTTTAAATAGTTTACCCAGTAATCATGTGAAATTATTAGCAAAGGATATAATTGGAATCTTAAAAACATATGATCTAAACCTTTATTTATGGCCAATTAATATCCATACCGTAAGAGCAGTCGCAAGGTATTTACATGATGATGAACAAGAATATAAGGAGTTGGAATTACTAATGGAGAGAGTTATTGATACCTGCCATTTTATATTCCAAAGCAAATTAATCATTGGTTAGAACAGTCCACAGCTGTACTATGTAGATTTAAATGGGTGCAATCTTTATTTATAGTGTGCATAGTAGGAATTTTATAGATTTTTTCCCTCTAGGTCAATCTTAGTTAAAACCATTCTACCATTCCTCTGAATTAAGCTCCCGTTTCCCTAACAACTCCAGAGGTAAACTCATCATAACTCCTTTTCATCCTAACTCCATCTCATCCTAACTCATTCTCATCATAGCTGCGTCTTAACATAATACTTACCATAAATAATAATCACATTATCCCTTAGATTGAATGGCCCTTTAGATGCGATAGTCCATGCAACATCCAAGAAAATTAAAAAGCGCTGTGCAGCAACATAACACCACACGATTCTCAAAGATAAAATTTTCAACGTTAATAAGGACCACAGTAGTTGATAAAGAATTGGGTTATTAGTGTTTCTAATTGGGTTAAACTAGTAGTATATCGGCTAGTTATATTAATTGAGTTTTAAAAGGTGCATTACGCTGCTTTTGATTAGAGAATCCCTGCTGTAACGGTGACAGAAAAGCTCGACCAGAAAGAGATCCACCAGAAGCCAAAAAACAAAGATGTGGTATACAAAGAAAGATAATAAAATAGACAGGTTTGATATTAAAAAACTAAGGCAATTGGGCAGATCTCCACAATTTTGTAATAGTGTTGAAGAAGATGAATTAGATATTATACTTTCAATCTTAATGTCACATGACGATTTAGCCACTGAAGAAAAGGTTGATATAATTGCAACGATATCAAACATCGTGTTGATAAATAGGCAATTACATTTATCACATTTTATCTCCCATTATTCTAAAAAGTTATTTGTGTATTGTGATAAATTTATAGTGGAGCTTGATCAATCAAATTTTCAAAGCTTAATACCAATTTATAGAATATTGTTCTTGACGCTTTATGGGGGACTAGAGGAAATTGATAATGAAGTTATTGAGGATGTTTTCAATCTAATATTTCAAGGTTTTCAAGACTCAATGATAATAATTGATAAAGAAATTAACAATGAATTTTATCAACTAAATTTGATTGAGATTTTAAAATGCTTATATACTTTACATCATAAATATCACCATGGTTTAAATCTAGTTCAAGATGAAGAATTTTCTGACTCATGCTTAAACATCATTAATATTAGTTTTAAATTACTGAAGGAAAGTCCATCAAATAAGAATTTCCAATTATTAATGAAAAATTCTTTTGCATTTTTACTATGTTTATTTGGTGAAAGGGAAGAAACAAGATCCAATGAATTATATAGTGGATCTTTAGATATTTATATTGAATTTTACAGAAATGTGAAGATTCAATTACAGGAAAGTTTATATCGACTTCGTCAATCAGAACCCCACGAAAAGGATGACATTAATACTTTAATTATTAATTATTTAGTGGTATTAATCCACATGTCAAATCTGTTAATAACTGATATTGAACAAGAGATTACCGAAGATGAGCAAGACGCTGAGCAACGTAGAAAGGATGAAGAAAAGTTTGAAATATTATTGAAAGAATTACTGGATATAATATCCCCTAATGATGTATCATCAACAAATTATAATGAACTTATGAAATTGATTGCATCTCCATTATTCTCAAATTTAACCGAAAATCAAGGATTTTCTGGTTTGCAACAAGCAAGTCATGTCAAAGAATTAATTATAAATTTAATTTATAATTCATGTTATAATAAAATCAAAAAGGTACACCAATTAAAATTTCTTGAATTGGTGGGATATTTGAATGGCGATAGCTTTTTAAATAAAAATCATATAATTTTAGATTCATCCATTGATTTACTAAAACTTCAGGAACCAACTTGTAAATATCTCGATGTTAGATCTTATGAAGAGATTAAGTCGTATGTTAATATACCACCTTCAAACAACTCAAATTCAACGGCATCATTGGATGAGCTAACCGAAGAAGAAAAGGAAACTGAAGCTGAAAAACTATTTGTATTATTTGAAAGAATGGAAAATTTAGGCACGTTTGAAAATTTTGAAAATCCTGTTAAAAAATGGCAGAGAGAGGGAAAGTTTGAAGAACTTAATGATTAAAATTAAAGGTATTGATTACTTTACGTACATTTAATTGATTTAAATGAACTATATATGTGCAAAAAATATATATTTTAATAATAATACTAGCAACTTTTTTTGTCTTTTGTATTTTTTGAATAACAAGAATTGAAATGATCTTAAATCAATGTAACGACCAACAATGGTGTATAACCTAATTAACAATTTTATCTTCTAATTGAAGTACTAATGCAGTTCTTGAAGGAATATAAACGAATAATGAATTTGCTCTGTCATTCCAAGAGTCACTATTAGTAAAGAATTTTAAAGGCTTACCAGTTCCATCAACTTCACTAATTCTATCATGACCTCCAAATTTTGAATCATCAGAATTTAAAACAATTTTATAAGTACCAGGAGTTTCAACTCCCACTTTATAATCAGGGAATGATTGGGTTGCGTTGAAATTAAAAATGAAAAGTAATCCATTTCTTTCAAACACTAAAACTTTATCACCTTCATGTTTTAATGATACATAAGCTTGATGGGAGGCTAAAACTTGATAATCATTATCTAATTTTTGCATACCACAATCAAAGTTAAATAAAAACTTATAACGTAATAAATCATCTTCAATTAAATTAAATTGTCTTCTGGCATAATGATAAGATTCTCCATTACCAACTCTTGGGAAATCTAACCATTCAGGATGACCAAATTCATTACCTTCAAAATTCAAATAACCTTCTCCACCTAATGCAAATGTGACTAATCTAATTAATTTATGCAATGAAATACCTCTATCAATAACAGGGGTATTTTCGGTTAATGTCGACATGTTAGTATACATTTCCTTATCCATTAACCAGAATGCAATGGTTTTATCACCAACTAATGCTTGGTCATGAGATTCACAGTAAGCAATACATTTTTCACCATGTCTACGATTTGTCAAGGTATGAACAATGTTCCCGATTTGCCATTGTTCGTCTGGTAAATGTTTTATAATTTTAATCCACATATCAGGAATTGCCATTGATAATCTATAATCAAATCCAACTCCTCCACTATTAATTGGTACACATAGAGCAGGCATACCACTGACATCTTCAGCAATTGATGTAAAGCTAAAATTCTCATCTTTACCCATTTCTAACATTAATTGATGTGCCAACATAAAATAATTAATTGCATCTCTATCAACCCATTCAGGATTAAAATATTCATTATAATCACCACTAAATCCAAATCCTAAACCATGATGAGTATATAACATACTGGTAACTCCGTCAAATCTAAAACCATCAAATTTATAAATATCCAAATAATATTTTAAATTCGATAATAAAAATCTTAATGTTTCATGGTCTGAATAATTAAAAAGTCTTGAATCCCACTGATCATGATTACCTTTACTACCACCATGAAATAAATAATGATCAGTACCATTAAACATATTTAAACCATCTTCAACATTTTTTGAACTATGACTATGAACAACATCAAGTAAAACTCTGATCCCTAAGCTATGAGCAGTATCGATCAATTCTTTTAAATCGTCAGGATTACCATTTCTTGAAGATGCTGCAAAAAAATTAGTTACTTGATAACCAAAGGATGCATAATAAGCATGTTCCATAATTGCCATTAATTGAATTGTATCATAACCTAATTTATGAATAATTGGCAAAACATTTTTAGTAAAATTTTTATAACTGCCAACTTCAGGTTTTGAAGTGGAAATACCAACATGAGCTTCATAAATTTTTAACCCATTATTGCCATTAGCAAATTTTGGCCTTTCATGTTTAAAAACATACTGCTCCAGTTTGGGGGGGTTCCAAAATCTTGATTCATATAAAGTGTTTTCTGTTGATGGTGTACATCTTTGAGACCAAGGACAAAGACGATAAATGATTTCCCCCGAACCTAATTTCATGGCAATTTTATATCTTGAATCATGAGGAATTGCAAATTCATTATCAATGGGTTTTAAAACCAATTTCCATAAAGAAAATTCGTTCACTTTAGCTAATGAATGTTTACCAAATTCCCAATTGTTAAAATCCCCCACTAACGAAACGCTTTCAACATTTGGAATATATTCAACAATCGAAATTTCTTTATTATCCCAATTAGCATGTAAACCATAAATTTGGTAGGAGCTAGCAAAATTGGATAAGCTACCTTCACTATCTTTTAATTTACCATACCAATGTTTAAAATGTAATTGACGACTGATTAATTCTCCACTATAAGGTTCTAACCAAGGATCAAGATTCAAAGCTCCCTTGATTAATTCTTTATTATCTCCCATTCTCTAACTGACGCTAACTGATGCTTTATATCTGCTATTTCAAGACTTCTTTTAACCGTTTTAAACTGTTCAATTGATTGATACGCCCTAAAAACTAAATAAATGTTGGGTAACAATTTTAGTGATCTTATCAGAAACCAACCCCGACTTTTTGAGAAAAAATGGTTGCCTTGAGCATCAACTGATAAAGTTTTTTCAGGTTTCTTAAGGTGAATAGGTATTGTGTAGTATATATTAGAGGTATATAGTGGTGTAGGGTGACAGCAAAAGCGAAGGGAAAGGTAAAAAAAGAAAAGAGAAAGGAAACACTACAAACGTATAATACATCATCTAAATCTTTGATTTAAAATTCTATCGACCCCAGCTTCGTCATATTCTTCTTTGGATACCCACATTTGATGGAATGTACCCAACGAAGAAAGAACACTACCTCCAATCCAAGCTTGATTGACTCTTTCACTTGAATTACCCACTGCATGTAATCTTATTTTAAGACCAGGATTTAAAGTTGTCAATTCGTTATATAATCTTTCAGTCAATTGTGGGATTAATGATACACCACCAGTTATAATAATGTTGTGGGCAACCGAAGCTCTTAAATCAATATCAATGGTTGATAATGCATGAGATATCAATTGGGTCAACCCTCTTGTTTCGTCAGTTTTGTTTGTTTCGGACTTTGACGATGAAGGGGGTGGAGTGGAATTATTCGACTCAAGTTTTCTGGCTCTTTTTAGTGGTCTATAATCATCCTGCTTACTATCAATTTTAATATTACCCGTTTCAGTGGAATATTTCGAAGCAAAATCTTCATTAGAAAAATGATAATTTATTGGATCGAATATAGAATCAGATAATTCAAATCTTTCAATTCCTAACTCGATTGATTGGCCAGTGGGCAATTCAAATAATCTTTTTTGGTTCTCTTTTGTATAACTTTCTGAAGTTTCTTCGTTGATTAATTTCTCAGGAACTTCTAATACAGTTTCTTTCATTTCATGATAAAGCAATTCTCGTTGATAATCTTCAAATGACTGAGTGATATTATCTGGTAAATTATCTCTTAGTTTAAATTTTGGCTCTTCGGGGTATTTAGTTAATTGTTTACTTCTTATTCTATATTTATTTTCCAACTTTAAATCTGGAAACTTTGTCAAGAATAAGTCATTTAACTGATCACTTAAATATCTACCACCATAATGAGTCCTTAATGAATTTTTAATTAATGAAATCCCATCAATGACTGGGGTAACACTTATTGTGTCATGACCGATATCGACCACTAAACAATTTGGTCTACCTTGTTGAAACGATATACAAGTTGGTGCTCTTGCTAAATATAATGCAGGGAACCCAAATTTTTCGTAAAAATTCTCTACGGTAGTCTGACGATCTTTAGACGACGTCCAGATTGGCTCAGTTATCATAATTGGTTGTTCCTTATAATCAATAGATAATTCCTTTTCAAAACAATGAGTATATTGATCGATTGCTGCATCCCAATCTACCACCACAGAATCTTTAATAATTGACTTAATTTCATGATTACTTCTTGGTACATTTATAGCATCACCAAATATTCTCTTACTATCTTTGACTGTTTCATCAATAGCATAGTATGAGGGAGTCATAACTTTTGGAAAATCGTCACCTGCATAACCAATTCTGGTGGTCAACGATCCAGGATCAACCACTATAGCATTGACTTCATCTCCTCCATAAACATTGGCAGCACTAGTTGATGCCATTCTTTTTTCTTAAGGGTTTAATCGACAATCAAGTGTGTTAAACGCTGTTGATGAAAAATCTTTCGCGCAGGTTTTCTGAGGGTTTCACCAATATAACGAAGAACACAGAACGAAGAGCACAACAAAGAAGAAAGAAGTAATGAGATAGTCTAATATATAATGAATAGATTTTATACAATTCTTGCCTCGGATTCAAGAATGTCAATCAAAAATTGAACTTCTAAACGTTTTCTACCTTCTCTGACCCAGTCATCAGCTAACTTTCTTGGCCACCCTTTCAAATTTGCAGCTTCTTCAACAGCTAAATCTAATTCACCTCTTGATAAGCTGGATTCGATTCTACCTATAACTGATTCAATGTCTTTACCTTGGGGTTTGGAACCTTTAACGGGTAATAATAACTTGGAGAAAACAATTGATGCAAAATGACCCAATAAACCAGCATTTGGTGGTAATAATGAAGCAGATCTTAATTCAGGCGTTAATATATCCCATTTATTTAACAATTGACGAATTGACAAAATTGAGTCATTGTTCGTTAATAAAGGTTTTAAATCTTTAACAGTTAAAGAAATTAACTCACTATTAATGGATTTTGAAACGGTGTCAATTTTTTGGAAATACTTAATTAATAGTTTCGACTGGTCAATTTCATCAACTTCAGTAGATGAAAACAAAACGTGTTTTAAATTTGAAATTGATTTTGTTAATAATGATTTATTATGATTGGAAGTTAATTGACTTTCTAAATTTGTTGAAAACTCTTCCAACTCTTTCAATCTGTCGTTCAACTTATCTAAATTGGATAATCTACCGTCTCTTTCGTTATCAATTCTTTCTTTGATCAATGTTTCAAATTTCTTTGTTTGTTCAATTCTCATCATTGAAACAGCATTAACAGCTGCCTGACTGATTGTTTCCTTGGTTGCATTAATTTCATTTATTAATCTAGAATTTAATTTTTCCTCTAATTGGGATTTTTCATGATTGAATTGGTCTAATAAATGTTCGGTCAATTCTAATTCTTTCTTGGTGTAACTTGATAATAATTCGGTTTGACTGTCTTTTAATTGTAATTGAACAGTATCATCAAAGTTTTTTGTTAACGAATCGATTTTTCCAGTTAATTTACTAACATTATCGTTAATAACTTTAATTAACGCATCTTTACCTGAAGCATTTGTAGTGGAAATATCAATCGACTTAATTAAATCGTTAAAGGAATCAACCGTTGATTTGATTGAATCCTGCACTGGCGACTTGGATGAAGAAGAGTCGATATTAATCAATGGTAAACTTGCAGCCGCTTTATGAAAAGTTGCAACTGGTTTTTGCAATTGTTGAGCTGGAGTGGCATCTTTACTTTCTGGTGAAACACTGGTGGATAATTTATTTTTAGTATCTTCGAAAAATTTTTCCCCTTTATTAGTTATGTGATTAATATCATCTTGAGAAGGTAATTTAAATTTTTTAATTTGGTTAGTTATCGCTGACCATTTCTTATTTAAATCATCCAGGGAGCCGTTTTCAATAATATCGATAATCTCTTCGTAATAAGGAAGTTGTTTATCAATTACAAAATCCATTACTGTATTATTTTTAGTGGCAACAAACAATAAGCCTCCGTATAAAACTGACGCATAAAACCCATATTTAAGGAAGAACCAAGTAAAGGAGAATTTTTTCTTTGGTGGTTGTTGTTCAGGTTCTGGAACTGGTTCAGCTATTGGTTCTACAACTGGCTCAATTGGAATACTTCTAAGTGGTACAATTGGAGGGTTAGCTGGTTCAATTGGTGGGCTAACTGGCTCAATTGGAGGGTTCACTGCTTCAGTTGGACGATTAACTGCGTCAATTGGTTTAATCTCAATTGGTTTGGTTTCAATTATAATCTTTTCCACCTTTGGCTTCTTGTCGTTTAAAACCCTACAACTGTTATGGAATTGACGATAATTGTATTTTAATCCTATTAATTTATTGCCATTCAATAATAATTTCTTATTAGAAATTGAACGAATAATTAGTTTATTCATAATCTAATGGTCCAATCAATTTGTTCAAAGTTCTTCCAAAAAAAAATGCGAAAACACATACCAATATTTTGACTGCCAACACGACTAACAAATATGAGATTTTGAGAAATCACAGAAATCTCTACATTTAAGGCCTACAGTCCACAACGTCCCTTCACTATACAAGAGCATTGGCTAAGATAATATATATATAATGTCTATTACCCCAATTGAAGTTTTCCCACCACAGCCTATTACCGGTAGAGCTCAAAGCACGCAGTTATCGTATGACAAAGTCTACGGGAGAATCGCTTATGCTATGGGTAGATCGATTTTCGTCAGACCAGTTGACGTTAATAATAGTAAAGCACCCGCTTTCCAATTCACTAAACATACAAGTCCAGCTACTGTAGCTTCATTTTCCCCAAGTGGTATGTATATTGCTTCTGGTGATGAAAGTGGACAAGTTAAAATTTGGGATACTTCCATTATAGGGGATAAAAACCCCTTGGTTGAACAACCATATATTAAGAGTGAATTTCAAATTTTATCAGGACCAATTAAGTCTATTTCCTGGGATGCGGATAATTCAAGAATTGTTGCTGTTGGAGAAGGTAAAGAGAAGTATGGCCATTGCTTTTCGTGGGACTCGGGTAATTCAGTAGGTGAAATTCAAGGACATTCAGATGTTATTAATGCGGTTGATATAAAACCGCAAAGGCCTTATAGAGCGGCTACTGGTGGTAACGATAAAGCTTTGGTTTTCTATACCGGACCACCATTTAAATTTGACAAGAGTGTTAGAGATTATCATTCAAACGTCATTAGAGGGGTTAAATTTTCACCTGATGGGAAGTTTTTACTCACGGTGGGATCTGATAGATTAATTGTTATCTATGATGGTAAAACTGGTGAAGTTATTAATAAAATTGAAAATGCTCATGATGGTGGTATATTTGGAGTTTCTTGGTATCAAGATTCAAGTAAATTTGTCACTTGTTCAGCAGATAATTCAGTCAAAGTTTGGTCAGCTGAAGATTTTACAAATATCGAAACTTTAAAAATGAATGATAAAGTTACAGTTGATAATCAACTAGTTTCAGTTATTGTTACTGATAAATCAATTATTAGTCTTTCAGTCAATGGTAATCTAAATTATTATCAGGATGGCCACGTCACGGTAATTCAAGGACATCAATCCTCAATCACTGCTTCCATTAAATTACACTCGTCGGTTATAACTGGTGGATCTGATGGGAAATTATTCAAATGGGACATTGAGAAAGATTATTCCTTAAATCCAGTTCCCCAATCAATTGGTGACGAATCATCTAGTCACAGTAGTTATATTGTCGACATAATTAATGTCAACAATTATATTATCTCAGCTGGGTGGGATGATAAATTGAAAGTTTGGGAAAATGATAAATTAATTGCCGAAACTAAATTGCATTCTCAACCAAAAAAATTACTCGGTAATAATAACAAAATTACAGTATTATTTGAAGATGGAGTTGAAAACTATGAAATTGCCTCCGGGAAAGAACTTCAATTATTAAACGACTTAAAATTATCTCATAGTACTAATGATATTGATGTTATAACTGGAAAACTCTTGACCACAAATTTAAATGAAAATAGAATCGAAGCTTTTGAGTCAGATTTATCAAAGATCACCAGCAATTTTACATCAATTCGTGGCTCACCGTCCATTATTAGAGTATCGCCCGATAATGAATTTATTGCCCTTGGTGATTCTACTGGTAAGTACATTATTTATAACGGTAAGGATAATTCAGTTAAAACTAGTAGATGGAGTTTTCAAACAAGTAAAATATTAGATGCAAAATGGAGTTCAGATTCTAATTTTCTTTTAACTGGTGGGTTAGATAGTGGAATTTTCATTTACTCTATATCAAAAATTTCCAAAGTGTTAAAACTTCTGTTAGCTCATCAAAATGGTATTTCCAGAGTTGAATGGATTAACTATGACGAGACCAACGCAACTATAATGACAGCAGGATTAGACGGATCAATCAAATTATGGAAAATTGATTTGACTGGTTATAAGTAGTGGTAGACTTTAGAAAATGAATATAAATGTAGATATCTTATATCCCTTCGTAAATTAGAGGAAATCTGTCAAACACTAATTCGGATTGGTTCGCATAATTTGCGATTGATAGTACAATAAAAACACTTCATCTTGCGTGGTAGGATACCTATTTTGTCACTAATGAGTATACGCGGAAGTCGATGGTAATGC
Source organism: Yamadazyma friedrichii (assembly GCA_030565865.1). NCBI lineage: Eukaryota > Fungi > Ascomycota > Pichiomycetes > Serinales > Debaryomycetaceae > Yamadazyma > Yamadazyma friedrichii. The sequence goes on along the minus strand of JAJMGX010000029.1, from coordinate 54,391 downwards.
CATCTCCGTCTAATATATAACTTGTAGACTCATTATTTGTAGGCGCTGCGTTAGTTTCTATAAAATTATATCACCGTTAAAATCCTCTAATACTAGTAATATTTTAAAACTTTTATAACCTAGGAAGCAGCCTTTTTCAAAGCATGAAACGTTCACATACCTTTCTAAGCATATATACGTGTATGCTTATATATTGCAACCTTTGAACTAACTTCTTCCTATAAACAAAATCAATAAAATGATAGACAGTGATAAAACTGCATAGTGCATTAGGCAGATTAGTTGCGAAAAAAATTATAAAAGAATGAGTATCTCCATTTATTTCCTAGTTCCAGTATATCTTTTTCCCACAATTCAGCTGCTTGATTAGAAGCACATTTAAAGCTGCTTTACATTTTAATCAATAAGATCCAATAATACAGACGATTCGTATTATTATTATTGTACTGCATTTGGTAGTCTTATCAGTCTTCACAGCATATACAAAAATTTGATCCAATTTCAGTCTTGTCAATCGTTCACAGCATTTCAGTAAACCTGCTACATCCAAAGAAGAAGAAGAAAGTGTGTAAAAATCGCTTTACGAAATTATGTCAAATACGGGTAATTTAGAAGAGCAAGCTGAGCTAAAACTTGAAAAGAGATTATTAACTCCATTTTTATCAAAAAGGATCCCCCCTGTTCCAACTGAAGATGAAAGGAAACCGTACCCTGAATTAACAGTTAATTTTTTCCAACAGCTAGTATTTTCGTGGTTAATCCCAATTATGAATGTTGGCTATAAAAGAACTTTACAACCTGAAGATTTATATTACTTAACTGATGATGTGAAAGTCGATCGTTTAACAAATTTATTCTATAAAAATTTCGAATCTGAAGCTAGCAAAGCTAAATTAAAACATATATTGAACAAATGCAAAGTGAGGGGTGAAACTTTAGATAATAATAGTGTAGGAGAAGATGAAGATCTAATAGATTTTGAATTATCATCATTTCTAACTGTGAGAGCTTTGTTTTTCACATTTAAATGGAGATACACTTTTGCTTGTTTATCGTTGGGGACTGCACAAGCTGCTCAAACTTTAAATCCTTTAATAATTAAACGTTTAATTCAATTTGTTGAAGATCAAATTTTAGGTTATGAACTGTCAATTGGCAAAGGTGTTGGCGATGCTTTAGGGTCAACTCTCTTAATTTTAGTAAGTGGCCTTGGTTTAAATCATGGCTTGTCTCAAGGTATGATGGTTGGTGCGATGGCAAAAGCTGTCTTAACAAAAGCTGTATTAGATAAATCTTTTAAATTACATGCCAAAGCTAAACATGATTATCCAATTGGTAAAATAACGACAATTATGGGTACAGATCTTTCAAGAATTGATTTTGCAATTGGGTTACAACTTTTTAATATTATGTTTCCAATTCCTATTATTATTGCTATCGTTATTTTATTAGTTACGATTGGTGCACCTGCATTAGTTGGTATTGCATTAATGGTTATTTTTATTGGTGTTATAACTTTAGCAATTAGAAGATTATTTAAGTATAGAAAATCGGCAAATATTTTTACCGATGCAAGAGTGAATTATATTAAAGAAATCTTAAATAATTTAAGAACGATTAAATATTATTCTTGGGAGGGTTCTTATAAGGAGAATATTGCTAACGTAAGAACTAAAGAAATGAGCATTATTTATAAAATGCTAGTTATTAGAAATATTATTATTGCATTTTCAATGTGTTTAACCTTGTACTGCTCGATGGCTACATTCCTTATTGTTTATGCGGTTGGTGGTTCTAGAAATCCTGCTTCAATCTTTTCATCGCTTTCATTATTTAATGTTTTGACTCAAGTTGTGTTTTTGGTTCCACAAGCTTTAGCTGCAGGAGTTGATGGTCTAGTTGCAATTAATAGAGTTGGTGATTTTATGATCGCTCCTGAAGAAAAAGACTCTGAAAATTCAATTTTACCTGATGAAAAAACTGGTATATATATGGACTCAAATTCAATTTCAATTAAATTAGATGATGCAACGTTTGAATGGGAGACTTTTAAAGATGATGATAGAGTCGATAAAGATGGTAAAATTGTTGAAAGAAATGAAAATAAGGATTCAAGTAAAGAATTTTCTAAAGAAAAAGAGGAACCTGAAAAATCAAGTGATATTTCAACTGACAATTCTCATAGAGATGATGAAACTTTAGATTCCAATTCATTTCCTGGGTTAAATGATATTAATTTAGAAATTAAAAAAGGTGAATTTGTGGTCGTTACAGGATTAATTGGTTCAGGTAAATCATCGCTTTTAAATGCTATGTCGGGATTTATGAAACGTATTGAAGGTTCAGTAAGTGTTAATGGATCATTAATTTTATGCGGTCAGCCATGGATTCAAAACAGTACAGTAAAGGACAATATTGTATTTGGTTCCGAATTTAATGAAAAAAAATATACTGATGTTATTTATGCGTGTTCATTAGAAAGTGATTTATCAATTTTGCCAGCTGGAGATAGAACTGAAATTGGGGAAAGAGGTATTACATTGTCGGGTGGTCAAAAGGCTCGTATTAATTTATCTAGATCAGTTTATTTTGATAGAGATATTGTTCTTATGGATGATGTTTTAAGTGCTGTTGATGCCAGAGTGGGTAAACATATTATGGAACATTGTATAATGGGTCTATTAAAAGGAAAAACTAGAATTTTAGCTACCCATCAATTATCATTAATTGGATCAGCTGATAGAATTATTTTCTTAAATGGTGATGGATCAATTGATGTTGGTACTTTTGAAGAATTGCAATCGAGAAATGTTGGTTTTAAGAAATTAATGGCTTTTAACCAAGCAACTGAATCCACCGAAGAGGAGGCTGAGGATGATGTAATTGAATCACCTTCAGATGCTATCGAAGAAGAGGAAAAAGAAATGATAGAAAGACAGATTACTAACATTACTACTAAAGCAGATGAAGAGGCAGTTCGTAAAGAATATAACCAAGATGAAGCTGCAGATGGTAGATTGATGTTATCAGAAAGTAAAGCTAAAAACGGTATTTCTTCTGGTGTTTATAGAAGTTATATCAATAATGGTAAAGGTATTTATAATAAATATGTACTTTTAGTATTAATTTGTACATTTATGGCATTTTCAACGTTTAGTATGATTTTTACTAATGTTTGGTTATCATTTTGGACATCAAATAAATTTAAAAATTTATCAAATGGTCAATATATTGGTATTTATGTCATGTTTGTCATTTTGGCTACAGTATTTTTAATTTGTCAATTTGTTTTGGTTGTTTATACAACTAATAAAGCTGCAACTTATTTAAATATCAAAGCCACCAATAATATTTTACATTCACCGATGTCATTTATGGATACTACGCCAATTGGTAGAGTTTTAAATAGATTTACTAAGGATACAGATGTGTTAGATAATGAATTTAGTGAACCTGTAAGATTTTTCCTTTTCACGTTTGCTAATTTGTTTGGTTATATTATTTTATGTATTGTTTATTTACCATATTTTGCTGTTGCAGTTCCTGTATTGTTAGCTATATTTATTTGTATTGGTAATTATTATCTGGCTTCCGCAAAAGAAATCAAAAGATTAGAAGGTGTTCAAAGATCATTCGTTTATAATAATTTTAACGAATCATTGGGTGGAATGTCAACTATTAAAGCTTATGGAGCTAGTGATAGATTTTTAAAACTAAATTCTAAAAATATCGATAAAATGAATGAGTCTTATTATTTATCGATTTTTAATCAACGTTGGTTAGCTACTAATCTTGCCATTATTGCTAGTTGTTTTACATTCATTCTTTCTATGTTGTGTGTTAATACAGTTTTCAGTATTTCTGCTTCATCAACTGGTTTATTATTATCGTATACGTTACAATTGACTGGTCAATTTTCAATTTTAATTAGAAATTTTACTCAAATTGAAAACGGTATGACATCAGTGGAAAGAATTTGTGATTTTGCTGTTGATTTGAAATCTGAAGGTGCATATCATATAACTGAAACCAACCCTGGTCCAAATTGGCCCACTAACGGTTCAATTAATTTTAGACATGCTTCGATGTCATATAGACCTGGTTTACCATTAGTTTTAAAAGACTTAAATGCTGAAATTAAAGGTCAAGAAAAGATTGGTATTTGTGGTAGAACTGGTGCTGGTAAATCATCAATCATGACAGCGTTATATAGATTAGCTGAATTGTCCGATGGTAAAATTGAAATTGATAAGATTGATATTTCAACTTTAGGACTAAATGAATTAAGATCAAAATTATCAATAATTCCTCAAGATCCAGTTTTATTTCGTGGTTCAATTAAGAAAAATTTAGATCCGTTCGGTCAAAGTTCTGATGAAAAATTATGGGATGCTTTAAGAAGATCAGGGTTAATAGAAGCATCGAAAATTGAAGCAGTTTCAAGACAATCAAAGGATGATGAAAATTTACATAAATTTCATTTAGATCAAATGGTTGAAGATGAAGGTTCAAATTTTTCATTAGGTGAAAGGCAATTGATTGCCTTAGCAAGAGCATTAATTAGAGATTCAAAGATTTTAATTATGGATGAAGCAACTTCATCGGTTGATTATGAAACTGATGCCAAAATTCAAAGTACAATTGTAAATGAATTTGGTCAATGTACTATATTATGTATTGCCCATAGATTGAAAACAATCATTAATTATGATAAAATTTTAGTTCTTGATAAAGGTGAAATCAAAGAATTTAATACTCCTTGGAAATTATTTAATACTAAAGATAGTATTTTCCAACAAATGTGTGAAAAATCTTCAATTATTGCAGAAGATTTTGAAAGAAAAGATTATATCAAACAAAAGAAACCAGAGTAAAAAAAGATAAGAAAAAAAATATGACTTAGATTTAAGTTAATTAATTAATATTTATTTATTTAAAAACTACTATTACTTCTATAAAATTACAAACTTCCGTTCCAATGCTTTTTTAAATCATTAGCTCTGAAATTCATCTGCCAGCCGGTAGTAGCTTCAATTTTTGATAATAAATTTAAAACAATCTCATGTTCATGGTGACTACTTAATAATTGACCAGCAATCCATAAAGGCTGCAAAGCATTATTCCAACACCCATGATGTTCATTATGTAAACTAATACTACAAATTTGCTTTGCATGCCAAATTGGTGATTTCATATGATCCGAATGAACTCTTTTATGTAGTCTTGGTTTATTTTGAATTAATAAAATTACTGTCATGTGAAACATTTGATTTGCAGAAATTGATGGGCCATTTAATAATAAAATACCAGGGAATGGATCACCATTAAAAGTTACCACTGGTTCGAACTCGATTGGTTTATTAATAAACCAATCGTTAATTTCTTGCCATAAAAATTCCCATTCATCTTCATAATTTTCTTTTGGCCCAGCAATTAAGTTAACAACTCTTGATGTTAGGAAAATCATATAATTTGCATACATATCAATTTTATTACCAAAATCATTGCCAGTAAATAATTCTTTCAGATCTCTTACACTACAATTACTGGGAATCCAATATTCTGATGGAATAATTGTAGGGGACTCGTCAATAAGTGCACAACATACGTCACTTCTTGACATACACCAAAATAACCCTCTTTCTAATTCATCAGAAAATCCATGGATTCCATGAGCCCTGAATAATGCCGCACAACCTTCTAAATGGTACCTCCATTTCTTAGGTGATGAAGACATCATTTCAAATACACATAATATTACACAACTTGAAATGCTCGACACATCTAAAGTTTTATTAACTGTAGGAATTAAATAGGTTAAAGTATCCTGATATAGTTTAATAGTAATTTTTGAATCATAACTCAGATTAGTCTGCTCAATTTGTCTTGACGATATTGCATAAATTGAATTCAATAATGCTTTATTAGTTTTAGCTAATTCGGGGATTTTTGAACCAAATTGTGTTGAATTATCAAACATATCTAACCATGGGGCAATCTCATAGATATATCTTTTATATAATGATAATTTTTGATTATCATCTATTGAAATATCATTACTGTCATGATTATCATCACCCAATTTGATATTTTGAAAATAATTATTTTCGGCTAAAATTTCTTGTAAATTTTTACTGGAATCATTAGTTGAATTATCACGATTTAAAAATGTTGGTAATGGATTTTCTAATATATTTTGGAAATCTGATTCTAATAGATCATTATTCGGTTGCAAGTTAATATTAGTAAACATATAGTCTCTAAATGTTCGATGTAAATGACTATAAGTTAAAAATGGAGCCATTAAAGCATCAGGAGAAATATCTGAATCATCTTCTTCAAGGTTACCGTTCTTACGACTACAATTACTATTAGGACTAATATTACTTTCGTTTACTCTTGCATTTGGCGGTAATGGTTGCACGATGACTCTTTCGGCGTTTTTTAAAATCCCTTCTAAAGGATCAGATTCTTGGTTTATTAAATTCTGTAAATTTGGCGAAGTAGTAGCGCTATAATTTAATTCAGGTGATGACTTATTTGATATTCCATTAGAACTACTACCGTTGGAACGAGTCTCGGTATTGTTAACCATCCCATTACCATCTAATAGTATATCTTCAAGATTTGGACTTTGTGATACTACCTGAACTGAATTGTTATTTGCTTCATTACCAAAAATAGTAGCGGTTGATGGATTTTCACTAGGGAACGAATTATTGACAAATTTAATCCGTTTTTTAACATTTGATTGAGGTGCAGTTGTATCTTCTTCCAAAGTCTGTAATAATCTTGATGAATATTTTTTTGAAGTATTTTCTTCATCGTCACCATCATTAATTTTAATTATTCTAAAGGAATTAGGCGTAACCTTATCTCTTGATGGTGGATATTTACAATCAGTTCTCTTTTTCACACATAACCCACAATGTGGTCTTTCTTCATCGCATTTTTTATGTTTCTGCCTACAATAAAGACAACCGGTTTTTGTACGTCTCTTGATTGGTTTATCACTAGCCATTACTTCATAATAATCTAACAAAGCTAAGTAGTGTTGATAACTCGAATTTAAGATGACGTGTAGTAAATTTTTGTTTCCAATGAGCTTTAAAACACTACAATCTGTGGAGAGGAGATTAATTCGGAATATTGAGGAATTTTAACCTTGGTGTACGGGCTTGGTGAAGTGCCCCAAAATGTTTGGCTGCGAACAAACTGATGGAACTTTCAGTCCCTATGCTGTTAGACGTCTTGAAACACATACGTTAGGTTACCATCAACCAGCTAATAAATCTAATTCGATCAACTGATAGGGTTGACTATCTTCACGAATGCCGATAGAACATCGCCAGCTACATATCAATTGAACAAGCTGAAACCGTCTGGCATAGATTTTTGTTAGCTGATTGCCAAGAAGGTAATATAACGTATGATTCAATTACATGAATTCGGTTTGCTGAAGTTATTACCGATGAAATCCTTCTTAACTATAGCCCAGGATCGTAAGTCAAAGAAACAACACAAGGGATCATGGTCAAACAACACTCTAACGAAAACGATCGCAGTCAGAACACTCCAACGAAATGTAAATTACTGAATCATATTTTACGTCTTTGAAGTAGCACTAGCGAGAATGTTGAATGTGCTTTTGCTTGGGAGCAAGGTTTAATAATTTTCTTCACCTCCTCTTTTCATTACTACTTTACTAGGTATGGGGATACCCGTATACAGTACTCGATAATGATAGACAAGTTGGAGATCGGATAAATATAGCGTTCGCCAGCACTATTTAAACCTGCGGAATCCGTTTAACGAGATAAATTTTTCATCGGCTACATTAACCAAGTAGATGGACAAATTATTATTAGAGGAGAACAGAAAACTAGGGGAATTACTAGAGTCGTAGTATAGGCCTACGTCATAAGATCGAGATCGAGAATCTACCACGATTGTTGGTCTGTGATCAAAAAGTGATCACAAGTGATCAAAAGTGATCAAAAAGTGACCGAAAAAGCCATGCGAAAGGCACCATAGAGCTAGTAGCGGTGGCTACAAGACAATTTTGTACAAAAATATAGATGATAGCGAGTTGTTAGATTGTAGTATGTCTTTGATGATGATGAACCCAACTGCTTATTGACAGTAATGGCAGATGCCAAATGCCAATTAGCAATGAGGACCTCGAATTCCATCAGGCTCAAGCAACCCGTATTATAATTTTTCATAATTGCATCTATGAATTAAAGCCTTGCACCCAAATCAATGCTATTATAAAAAGATTAGCGAGTTCCCACGTAATTCTCTAAAAGAGTAACTCCACCCTAAGTGGGTGAAAATCTTATCAGAGTCTCAGCAGGGTGTCCACTACCACCCAAAATGTGTCAATGAGATAAGAAAAAAGAAATGTTCGAAAAAAATTTATATATTAATCTTTAAAAGCCGTTGATATAATATTGTTTATTATTATATATTATTATATATTGTCAAATATTATTATATATTATTGTATTAGTGGCTTCCAAGACTGAGGGACTATTAGATAGTTGTTTGTTTTCATTTCACTTCAGTCATTAATCTTGTTCATTTTTTAATTTACTTAATATTTCATCAAAAACTTTTTCTTCTTGCTGTAGCATTTTTCATCGACTATGGCTGAATCAGTGAATGAAACAGAACATCACATGATGGTGACTAATGATGTAAATAGTCCAAACTATATACCTGGTACTTTAAATCTTTACGATTCCGGCGATGCATCAAAAGGTTTAAAAAAATCACCCGAAGGTGTTATTTTAGTCCCACAACCAACCGATTCGGTTAACGATCCTTTAAATTACAGTTACGGGAGAAAATTTTTGAATTTGGTTATATTATGTTATATTACAGCATTAACTGGTGCTACTTCCAATGATGTATGTATTCTTTAATTTTTTAATGGTCTTTTTCACAACAAGATACTAACAGAGATATAGTTTGGGGCAACGCAAGATTCGTTGAACGAAAAGTACGGTATCAGTTACGATTTAATGAATACCCTGTCGGGAATATTGGTACGGTTTATTTTACAGTTCTTGGAAGGTTTTCTTGCTGAAAGATTTTTTTGCTTTGCCAGGAAAAAAACTTCCATGAATCACGTGCCTTGAAGGGTGTTACTAACTTTCTATAGTTTATCGCTATTGGTTTAAATACTATAATCATGGCACCATTATCTGGTTTATATGGTAGGAAATTACAATATGTTATTTGTATATTTCTCGGTCTAGTTGGTAGTATCTGGATGGCATTGATTAAAAATGATGGTGATGCATTATGGAATCAATTATTTGTTGGAGCTAGTGAATCATGTGCTGAAGCTGCTGTACAACAAGGTATTACTGATATGTATTTTGGTCATCAGTTAGGACATATGTTAACTTATTATATTTTAGCAACCTCTATTGGGACTTATTTAGGTCCATTGATTGCTGGTTATATTAATGGTAATCTTGGGTATGCTTGGGTTGGTTGGACAGCGGTAATTGTTTCTGGTTTTACGTTACTTGTAATTATATTCTTTATGGATAATACTCAATTTGAAAGGAGGAAGTACAACAAACATACACTTGAGGGAGAATCAGAAACAGCTAATAATAAAAAAGAATCGGATTCTGATGATCAAGTCAATATTACGCTAACTTATCAAGGTTCTATAGTCTCAGATAATGGCTCTAGTGAACCAAAAAATACTTGGTGGTATGATAAAAAAGTGATTAGAAAAGCTTCTCATGTAGTTGGTACTGGTATTAAGCAATATTTTAAAATCTTTTTCATGTCATTAAGAGTTTTTGCATTCCCTGGAGTTATTTACTCAGGTGTTGTTTGGGGTTTACAATCAGCTTTATTAACATTTTACTTAACAGTTGAAGACGACCAATATTATGATCCTCCTTATAATTATGGTGATGCTGGTGTTGCAATTATGAATGTTCCTTGTTTAATTGGTGCATTATTTGGATGTGTTTATGCGGGGGTGGTTTCTGATTGGTTTAATCTTTGGATGGCAAGAAGAAATAATGGTGTTCAAGAAGCTGAAAATAGATTATATTTCTTATTTTTATCAGGTATCGTAGGTCCAATTGGTTTAATATTATTTGCTGTGGGAACTGATCAAGTCTGGCCATGGTTCCCAACTTATTTAGGTCTTGTATTTATTGGTTTCGCTTATGGTGCCAGTGGTGATGTTGCCCTTGGTTATTTAATGGATGCTTATCCTGATACAGTTATTGAAATGATGGCGGGAGTTGCTGTGGTCAATAATATGATTGGTATGGTGTTTACATTTGGTTGTAGTCCTTGGATAGCAGCAATGGGTAATACTAATACATTTATTATTTTAGCCGTAATAGAATTTGTTGTTGCTTTTTTTGCAATATTTTTCATTTATTATGGTAAAGAGATTAGAAAGAGAACTACTCCAATGTATTTAAATTATTGCAAACTTAGAGATAGTGTTTAAGTGGTGTAAAGTATTAATAAATGATAATTTCATCTATTTGTTCTCTCAAATTTAGCCGTTTTTCTCCATCAGATGTAGATATGGTAATAATATCAAAAGATGAGATAGGTAATACTATCAGAAGATGAGATACTTCAATTACTGCAATGATTAACCATATTAAACAAAAACGTAGGAGGGTATTACATTTGTCTTTGAATCTTAACTTAAGTAAAATTGATGTGAGAAAAGCTGAATTTTACAATAGATCTAAATAATAGAAAGTTAAGTAACAGGATTTTACAAATATCATGAATTGTGATTTCGAAAAACTACTACACTGAACCTGATTCAGAAAGTGGATTACCTTCTAGGTTTTGGAGGGAAAGAAGCATGATCTAATTGAAATAAAAATTGAATATTCAGCTTTTTTGAAAAACTTATTTAAAATTAAAAAAATGATAAAATTGAATTTCTATAAGATACGTCTATTGATATATATGCACTATATAATTAATATTTGTAAATCTACAAAAATCCTATGAAGAAAAGATCTACACTCCTGTGTATAATTAGGAGTAATGAGCCGCAAATAATTGACGTAATGGTGGAATCCATAGAGTCTCAACAACTTTTGATAATGAGTATGCATAGATAGCTCAAGCAATATTAAATGTTGAATGCAGTTTATTGTTCGATGAGTACTTAATTAAAAGATGGTTAAATTCACTTCGTCATTGGGAACAATGCTGAATTGGTGTAATAAGATTAAATTATTTAAAGTTAATTGATTTATTAATTATGATATAAATAGTGATATAGTCAATGTGAACATTAATAATTCATTCATTTATTTGCCGATAGTGGTTACAGGAGGAAATGATGAATATTTACTAACGAAATCAAGTCACAATAATGATTGATGAATATATTGAACAAGTAAAAATTTAAACAATATGATAAAATCTATATTACTAAACCCAGAGAAATTCCAGAATATTGTTCATTTTATTATAAATCAAGCATCAGATCAAATACAAAAAATACATTGAAACATCAATTTAGAATTTAAATCAATTATACTTCGATAATTTACAAGGAGATGATAGCTATTTTAATTATTCAAAATTGAATAACATTCCATTGAATTTAGGCATAATGGAAGGCATTTTTAGGTTCTATGCCTATAACCTATTTTATAATTAATTCAAATGTTACCTAACAAATTATTAAAGGTTTTTATTAAATTGTGTAAGTAATATGATATCAAAATTCAAAGTTATGATTCAAAAAATGACTTAGTAGTTCGGCTGAAAATTATTTTTTACGAAGTCAAAGTTTTAAATAATAACTCATTATTAAATGACACAAAAATTACAAATTTTAAACAACATGGCGAAAAACAATTGTTAGAAATGTGGAACATTCAATCAGATAATGGATTATTGCTTGTAATAATGGATTGCAGAATTTTTATGGATTTTAAAGTCTATATAATCATATAAATATAATGTACAATATATTAAGTCAGTCAATGAGATAAGAATAAATAATAAGTTAATAAAAAAAATAAAAAAACAGCTGGGTAATTTATTGACATGAAACCCAAACACCATCTCTCATTTTCATGGTAGCATTAGCCAGAATTCTTGGAGGATATTCAGATTGGAAGGATTTTAAATTTGGAAATAATTGACAGAATCTCAAAATAATATAAGAAGCTTCAGTAATTGCAAATTGTTGACCTAAGCAAATTCTTGGACCTGACAAAAATGGCATAAAACCTCCAGGATTTTTAATATGTTCCCATCTATCAGGATTAAATTCATTTGCATCTTTACCGTAAAACTTTTCAGATCTTTGCAATGAATAAAATGACATGAAAACAACTTGCCCCTTTTCAATTAAAATTTTTTCATCACCATTTGGCCCACCACCAGTTGGTAATGTGGTATTACGTTTGGCACATCTATAGTTTTGTGGAACTGATGGGTAAAGTCTCAAGCCTTCGTTAATCACATACCTTAAATAATTACATTTTTTCATGGTGTCAATATTAATACTACCAAGATCCACCGTTTCATTGTCACCAAAATATAAATAAACTTCTTGTTTTAACTTTTCGTAAATATCAGGGTTTCTAGCTAACTCGAAAATTAACGAGGCTAATAATGCTGATGTTGTGTTTCTACCAGCTAACATAATATTTAATAAATGATCGTGAATAATTTTTGGATCTCTAGTAATTTTAATTAACTCATATAAAAACACATAACCCCCACTTTGGCTAATTTTTTCATCTACTTCTGAAGTCGATAATTGTAGAGCCTTTTGAACAAATGATTCGGTGAATTCATGAATTACATCAAGACATTCTCTGAAATCTTTTGGATTATAGATCCAATAGAAACTTTGCAAGATACCTCTTGCAAAAATATACTTTTGAACTTGATTAAAGGCTCCTTCAAATGTATAACCTCCCGAAGAAAAATCATTCGTTAACGTAGACACACTTTCATTAAATAAGAAATCGGTCGAGGCATCTAACGTTAATTTTAAAAATAAATCTTGAACATCAAACTTACTACCGCCAAATTCTCTAATTCTATTAGCAAAGTTAGTGACATGAATTTCTAAATTATGTAAATCACTAATTTGATCTCTGGTGAATTGCGGTCTTAAAACTTGTTTTGCAACTTTCCATTTTGGCCCTTCGGTTGCAAAAATCCCATCGCCTAAAAGCGGTCTAAAAGCTTTATATCTGTAACCAATGGAAAAATCTTCAAATTGATGATTTACCACCACTTTGATGTTGTCAATATTGCAAGTATAAATCAAATCTTTACCCATCAACGTCTGTATAACCGTTTCAGTATTATTATCAATGAATAACTTTCTTTGCATTTGCAAATCGATCCCTTCGTTTCTAAATTTAAATAGCTTTTTAGCATTCAAAATCCCAAGATAATCTGTCTTAACTCTAACGATCTCACCACAACCCCATTTTTTGCTTAAATAGAAATGGAAAAATCTTTGAACAGCAAGTAAGGATAATATCAACCCTAAGCCAACAAATAATATGGTGTTATCATTACCTATCGATAAAGCTTCAATAAACATCATGGTACACCAACAAAGATCAACAGTACGGGATAAACTTTAACAGTATAAAAGTTCTCAACAGTATAAACTTTAACAGTATAAGCTTTAACAGTATAAATTTTAACAGTATAAACGATCTGGTATTAAAGATCAACAGTATAAAAGATCAACAGTATAGACTTAAGCAGTATAAACTTCAACCCAATATAACTTGAACACAATATTGAAAATAAAAACAAAATCTACGTTTTTTTGCCAAATGCCCAATGTCTCACTCTAAAGGATATTGGTTTATTTAAATAATTTTACCTCCAACTGTTCGAGGGTGATTTTTAGTTGACAACACTAATTTAATGTAACTGAGCAAGTTTAAGTTTACAGCGAAGGGGGTTATCAACAGGTCTAATTGAAAGATTTATAATCAGACTTATTTGCTTAAATAAGAAATAACCTACAGACGACAAAAATAAAAATAATCAGCACCTGTGGCACTCCTACGCTCGATCAAAGGACTTCGATATATTGATTCCGAAACGCCGTCAACGATGGAGATAACACCAACGATGATGGAACGTGTAAGACATCGCAAACGATTGACGCTATCATCGGCTATCAACGATTGGCGCTATCAATGATTGACGTTCGAGGAACGATTGACGTTGAGGAACAATGTTAAAATCCGTCGTTGTTAGAACCTGCAACCAGGCATATGGAGGAGAGATTAAGTTCTACTAACGTTTGTTGTTGGCGAATCATAATGGATGTTCGCCTTCTTCAACACAATGACCTGTAACCTTCTCTTTTTGTTGACAACGCCTTTGTGAGGTTGATTTTGTCACCGAGACAATCAAAGTAGACTGCGCAATGTTGCATTGACTATTATATCTGTGCCTCCAAGACAAAGATAAGATTACTTCGATTATGACCATCCCCTGAAAAGGACTTCGCTCCAAAAGTCCACAAAAAACGTACAGAAAGGAAAAGGGATTCCCATTTCTCCCCATTAGGCTACCTCTGGATTAGAACAGCTTTCAAAGAGATGTGCAGTGAATAATTTAATTAGTCTAGGCAATAGCCCAATTTCTTATCGCCGTATGCCTTAATATCAGTCGTTAATATGCTTTTTGTATTGTATTGTCTTTTTCAATATTTTCCAGTCTTTAATTGGGCATTGCGTTCATAGTTCGGTTAAACTTTATCATCATGGATATATCGGCTGCAATAGATAGGTATTTGATTGAGCTCGGCTGCAAAAGATAGTGTGGTAGAGGTTGAGCGTGTTGCATCGGCTGCAAAAGACAGTGTTCGATTAACGAGGTTATCTACCGATTTAAATTTTGAATTAAATGCAATATCCCCCGATGTATTTTAATGTCAGTTTTTTGCAATTCAACATGCACGATGGATGATGGAGTTAACTGGTGTAGGTTATAATTAGTTAAACCACTATAATTTAACCATAAATATGATAAATTTAGTGGTAATCGAATTTTACCACACGGCTCATTGAATTTAATAAGATTCAACTTCAATCTGGTGATTGAATCAGGTAGTTGATTTATGATGTCAAGCGGCAATTTGTTTCTTGAAAAATCAATCCATTTCAACTTATCGTTATTAATCGTTTTAAATTCTGATACTTTATTTATCAGCAAATCTAACTGTTTTAAGTTTGGTAGATCCAAAAATATCGAAGTCAATGAATTTGATGATAAATTTAATGACTGCAAATTATCGGCGATGATATGGAAGGTTTCAATATTATTTTGTGATAAATTTAAATGCTTTAAGTTTGGTAAATTATAATTAAAATCAACTAATTTATTCCAACTTAAATCAAGTGATTCTAAACTAATGGGCAATTCCCAATGAATTTTAGTTAACTTGTCAACTATTTTTAACTGTTTTAAACAGGGCAATTTATCGATTTTATTAAATGCATCAATATTTTTAACCTCTAAAAATTTTAAACTGCTTGGTAATGATATTGTTGTCAATATTTTACAACTTGATAAATTTAAACTTTCAAGATTAGGTAACAGTGTTTTCTTCATCATTACATTTTTCAACGATAAATCAACCAAGTGTTGAGGGAATTTAAACTCATTTAACACCATATTTGCATCAAGTTCTAAACAAGTTAAGTTTGGGCAATTTATAGTATCAAACGCTTCAAAAATAGTACCTGAGCAATGAAATTTTAATGATCTTAAACTGCTGTGTCCAGTATACAAGAAATTTGCCGTATGACAAGATATGGTTAAATCAGTCAAATTTGCAGGAAATCTAATCGAATGGAAATTTATATGATCTATTTTGACCAGTGGTAAATCAGGAAACTCTAATTTTGTGCCAGTAGCTTGCTTTAACTCGACATGTTGTAGATTCTTGTACATTGAATAGTCAATTTTTTCGTTAGTCTTGACTGATTTAACATTATCATTTGTAAAGCATTGCTGGAAAGTGGGTGCAATTTGAGAAAATTCAACTTCTGCAACATTATCCAAGGTTAAGTTTTTTATCGATTGTAAAAACAGAATAACGTTGCTTTTGTTGATCGATAGCATATTCATAGTGATTGTTAAATCATCCAAAATTACTTTGATATGGTGACAATTGTACAAGATAAACCGATTCAAAAATATTATACTGTTAATCATTTCATAGTTTATAACCAATTTTCGGGGGAAAATATTATATATCATAATAAAACTCAATAGTTCTTGACAATTCATATCGTTTTCGTCAAGTAAGATTATTTCATTATAATATCTTTCAATGACAAACCCCCTTAATACTGGAGTTTTCAATAGCGGTATTAATTCATTTTTGGTTAAATAGCATAATATCTCATTAACTATTTCCACTGGCAAGTCTAACATGATGATTACTCCAATTAATTGCAATGGTGCCAATTTTTAAAGTCTTTGAATAGTACAAAGATATTTAAACCACGTCAACCACTAGGGTATACATAAAATTGTGATATTCAACTTAACTTTGGGGTTGCGAAAAGGATCCTTTAAATACTTTTTATCAAGACTCGTAATTTCGTAATTACATATGGTGGCTAAGTGGCTAAGTTAACAGATTATAAATAAGTAGCGTGGCTGGAATTTGTATAATGAATAAAGATACATATAGCCACATCTGTTACAGGGTTTGAGGACATGAAACAGCTGGGACAGAGTACAAGAATCATCTGGAACAGAGTACAAATACATCACTGTTAAATGCTCGCTGAACCGCCCCATGGGATATAAAGAACTGTCTTTTAAGTTGTTCTAGTGTATAAGGGGGCTATAACGCTTCTGATTACATAGATCATAACAACTGGGGTAGACGGAGACGGTTACTGATCAGCATTATCGATTTGGTCTAATATAATGGTAAATCAGCTTAATCGCTGTCACCCACAATTCCTTTAAACGCTACTCGTTGTAATCGTGAGGTATATACGTATCAGTGACGTATAGAATAGCTTCTGTATAACACTTGTGTATAACACTTCTATGATAATCCTGGAACTTCTGGAACACTTCTGTAACACTTCTGTAACACTTCTGTAACACTTCTGTAACACTTCTGTAACACTTCTGTAACACTTCTGTAACACTTCTGTAACACTTCTGTAACACTTCTGTAACACTTCTGTAACACTTCTGTAACACTTCTGTAACACCTGATAGTACCTTCACCAG
Source organism: Yamadazyma friedrichii (assembly GCA_030565865.1). Taxonomy (NCBI): domain Eukaryota; kingdom Fungi; phylum Ascomycota; class Pichiomycetes; order Serinales; family Debaryomycetaceae; genus Yamadazyma; species Yamadazyma friedrichii. The sequence goes on along the minus strand of JAJMGX010000029.1, from coordinate 37,114 downwards.
TACCCTTTATATGCAACTTTGCTATGCATAACTCTTGATCCATATCAGAGAATACTGAGACAAAAAAACGTCGCGATCATGTCAACAGTAGCAAATGCATTTATATCACACACGGATCATTTACCGTCAGATATAATACGATCGTTGTGGTTACTACAATCATTGACCATTTCCATTGACGATAAACATCAACAAATTGAAAATTTAACTAAAGAATACGATAATAAAATAATAAGCTTGAAGGATTTCAAACATCAATATTTACAACAATTTGGAAAATTAGATAGCTTGATTAATGAATCTATTCAAGAGACTAAAGCGTTAAATAATCAATTAATCATTTATGATCTTTCAATCAATGATGAAATTTTAAAATTAAATAATTTTGAATCCAAGAAAGATAAAAATACTTTAGAATTTAAACAATTGAGAGATAAATTGAAAATTCATTATCATGATCATCCGTTAACTTCTCAAAGAGAAGCATTAAAAGAACAAGAATTGAGTAAAGATAATAAATTCGTTATGAAGATACCAAAACAACCACCATTAAAGTTGATGAAACCGGTTGAAAAGATACCACCAATTAAATTAACGAAACCAAAATCACCTTTAACACCACCTAAATCATCCAGATTGTCAGTCAGATCACCAAGATTTTCAGTTAGACCACCAAAATCTCCAATTGCATTACAAAAATCCAATCGACTTAGAATGAAGGTTCAACAACCTTCAAGACTGCAACAACCTTCAAGACTGCAACAACCTTCTAGACCTGTAAACAAATCAATAAAGCCTATCCAAAAAAGTCCTAAACTAGGAAAACTTAAACCGATAGAAACCCCTGTTAGCACTAAAGCAGTTCCAGCAGTTCAATATGAGATAATACAACCAGAAATTGCCATCATTGACGATAAAACTGCATATTGCTTTTGTAAGCAGGGATCATTTGGTGATATGATAGGATGTGATAATGAAACATCGTGTCCGAATGGTGAATGGTTTCATTATAAATGTGTGGGATTAAATAAGGTTGAAGCATTAAAATATACTTCAGGCAAACTAAAATGGTTTTGTAGTGATCATTGTAGAGATAAAGTATTAAGTAAACCTAAAAAGAAAAAGAGAAGAAGGTGGTAATAGTACCTTGTGAATAAATTATGGGCCAGAGAAAAATTAATATGGAAAAATAATGTACATTAAATAGCTAATAATTCTAACATCCCTTTTAATTCATTAGCTTCTTTGGATTTTTTAATTTCAATTTCAATTTTTTTATATAATTGATTGAAAAGCTCTAATAAATCGCTATTATTTAAGATTAACTCATTATACAATTCAAAAATTATCGATAAATAATCTGCAATTAAATTAAACGATCTAACATCGTCAATATTTTTATTAAACCATGATAATATGGTAATTAAAGAAATTTCATCTCTATTTTCTAATGACCCTTTAATTTTACCTCTTTTTTTCAATTCATTTAATATGGTTATAGTTTGTTCCTTGGAAACTCCATTAATAAATCCATTATCTAAAGCTTCTGACCATTTAAATGAATTAATTAATTTTTCAAAAGTTTTAGTCGTTTTCGATAATTGATTGACTGGTTGACTTGAATTTATAAATTTATGTTCTTCTTCTCCTTGATAATCCATACCTCTTAACATTCTACTATATGCATTGGTCTTAATTTGTTTAATACCTTGTTTGACTCTTGGTTCAGTTTTTCTAGTTCTCATAGATATTAACCCTGAGGTTAATCCAGTTACAAAATGTTTATGATCATTTTCTATTGGTGATACTCCACAGCTTAATACTCCACCACTACCAAATTTCCAACCAAATTTAACATTCCATGAATTACTATTGGAATCAAATATCTTAACATGACCATCTAACGATCCGACTAATAATCCTTTATCTCCAGTATTATGTAATGTCATAGCAGTTTTGGTAAAATTATTCAATTCATTGATTTGTTTATTCATGGATAAATCCCAGATTTTAACTTGTGGTCCACCAGCAGTAATTAAAGTTGTGGAACTAAATCCTAAAACATCTTCAATTGGTGCTCCATGATCAAACGATGTTACTAAATCTTTTGATCTGGTATCAAACACTCTTACTATCCCATCATAACACCCGGTACTTATTAAATTTGGATTATTAGGTATAAAGTCCCCGGATCTTATATAATCTTGATGGAATGAATCATCAAATTCAATAATTGGGCCACTTGTTGTTTGTGAAATATCATAAAGTTTTAATATTCTATCATCAGACCCCGTAATTAATTGATTTCCAACACTTGGATGAAATTTTGCTAAATGAGTTGCATAACTTGATGGATTTAAACTAACTAACAAATTTCTTGGTTGATAACTATCATATATTGATACCAATCCACTTTTATCACTGGCAACTAATAATTTACCATCAAATCTAAATTGTCCCGATAACACTGAATCTTTGAATCTCGAAAAAGTTTTAACTACTTGTCTTGTTTTACTTGAAAATATTTGGATTCTAGTTGATGATGATACTGCAAAATCATACGGAGATTGAGGATTAAAATGTATGCATGTAACAGGGTGATTTTCTTTGATCAATTGTGGTGAAACGAATCCCCTCCAGTATCTCTGTTCAGGTGTGGTTTGTCCAGGCAAGGTTGCATTCCTTACTGGCGTAATTCTAGGTTTATTAGATGACATTGGTCTTGAGATGGGATTAGATTAATTTTATTTGAAAAATTTTGAGATTTTTTGAGAAGACCATCTCGTCACGTGCTTGATTCATTTGAAGTTCGTAGATTTAAAAGTTTGGTTAGTGCTTGTTACTTCATCAGATAGTTGACCAGAGGTAATCAAAATTCACTGTCTAAATAATTGTTTTAAAATGACAGTTATTTATTTAAAAATGATTATGCACTCTATGTGCTCATAATTGGTTCCACAATAGTGTTCAAGCAGTCTCTTCAAACTGGTTGGTAAATTATAAAATATACATAGAGTTGGAATACTTCGTAGTCAAATTCTATGTATGTGTAACTCATCTATATGGCACAAACTCAAATTTCATAAAACATGATAATTCTTCTCAAATTAATTTTGCAACCACAAAAGTTGAAAAACTAATGGAAAAGATGACAATTATTCCTAGAAGGGTTGAATTTGTTGACTCTAATGATTTATTAATTGAACATGTTGAGCCACAAGTCCAATCGCTAATTAGGTCTCAATTATTAACTCAACAGGATTTAGACTCAATTTTAAAACAATTGGACTATAGCAATTTAGAAGCTACTTATAACGAATTATCTCAAGATAAGCATAAAGATCAAGGAGATGATGAACAAATGAAAATCACTGGTATCAATATTGAAACTATTGTTTGTTTTGATTTAGATGAAAATTCAAATGATTGTGAAGAACCAACAAGAAAGAAATATTGGTTTCTACCATTTAGCATTGGTGGATATGACGAAACTTCAAAAGATTACAATGATCATGGTAAAATAATGACAGTTGATTCTGATTTAGTTATTTCAATCGTCGATCATGAGCATGGTGGGTTATTTGCTTATAAACCAATTTCAGAAGGTAGATTACGAGGTGCCGTTAATGATTTTGGAAACAATGATATTCAAATTGATGATAAAAAAAATTCAAATGGAATTGATGGCGAGGATAAATATTTAAATCAAACTGTTGTCGATAATAGAAATTTGAATCCAACTGATGATGATATTGAACATTCAGAGCATTCTGGCTTTATTCAATTTGACGGTGATTCTGAAAATAAGAGTGGTAAATTAAAATTTTTAATTGGTTTATCTATTGCTTGTTTAATTGCACATTATTTATAAATTTATACTTATATTTATTAAAATTAACTTTATATTATTAGACTATTAATAGACATCATGATATACAACAAAACACCTCTCTATTCCTGTAAACCATTTGATGGTCTCTATTCCTGCAAAGCCTTTAATCTTTCTCTCATTTCATCCAACGCTTCGTGATCTTCTTCAATATCATTTTCAATAGCTGGTTCTTCGGGTAATTTAGTATTTGGAATTTCATTATCGATCTTATTGAATTCTTTAGCAGTTAAATCTTCAATAATCTTATTAATTTCTTCTTGACTTTCGTCTTCTAATTCGTCATCCATATCTAAATCTATCATATCATCCATCATTTCATTGATTACTCCTGATTTCATCAATTCTTTTTGTAATTCTTGCATTGTCCCCAGTACAACGCCTAAATGTATCAATTGATTGACATCTTTCATCACAATAGTAGATGACTTTAACGACGTGGTTAATTTATTCATGGACCATTGTTCATTAATTGACATGTTAATTGAATCTATTCTAGTTCTGGATAAATGTAATTTATTATATTGTTTTTTAATATTTTGTAATTCTCTTGCATAAATTTTAGCACTTTTAAGATCTTTATCTTTAACAGCTTTTTTAATCAACCCTTCGGTTTTCTTTTTCAAAGGATTCAATTGATTCATCGAACGATCTAATTCTCTTTTGTTCTTTCTTAAAAGCAGATTAATCTTTCTCATCTAAAGGAATGGTTAGTACTTTATTAGAACTGAAAAAAGTACCAGTATGATACTAGCATAAATGCATATAGTAACTGAAGACTCTTACATACTTGTTCCTTGGGGTCTGGTCCCCATATGGCTTTTTTAACATAGTCCATGGTTTTATGTTTAATGGTTCCTATCAGGGAGTGCGAAATTTGAAATTTTATCACTCATCATTTAACATATATAATATGACAACTGAAACGTTATTACTTGTTTTAATTGGATTTTTTTTACCACCAGTTCCAATCTTTTTATTGGATAAGACTGTTTTTACTAAAGAATTTTTAGTGTCTGTAATTTTGACCTTCTTAGGTCACCTTCCAGGAGTTTTATTTAGTATCTATTATATCGTAATTGAATATCCAAGACAACAAAGACAAAGAGGTTACAGAAGTTTAGATGAAGAGTCAAGAAACCAAGCAACCACAGAACGTCAACATGAGCGTCAAAATCCTGAAAACGAACATATTCATCAACATGAACAAGGTTCAGGATCTGGGAAACAAGATGTTAAACCTTATGTGGGCTATACGGATGAGCCAGAATCTGAACCAATTGCAGGATCTTCAGAAGCTCCACCAGGTTATGATGAAGTTGTAGCACCTGAAGAACAATTACAACAAGGAGAAATTGATTCTAAACGTAGTGGTGATAATAAAGTCCAACAAGGTTAGAAATAGGGGTAGACGTTCTTTTGAAGTAGAAGGAAAACAAGAGGGAAATCGGAAAGATAAAGAGTAAATAGTTATATATTGTTATAAACATTCGTTTTAGCTACTTAACGTTACCATTACTTTTGCAGCAAACCCTTCTAAATGGAAGATTGATTTTGCCCCTAAACTTAATCTATTGTCAAAAGTTGAACCAATCTTTACTAAATCATCAACTTTATTAACTTCACAAGATTGAATTAAATCGAACAATAACGTTTTTAAAATAATCCTTGGGGGTATGCAATGAGCTAATAATTCGTAAAATATAATTCTAATTTTACTTAAATTTGACACGGATTGATTTTTTAAAATCATATTGGAAATGTTTTTAATTATTATTTCCCAGTCTAAATCAATTAAATTTGAAGACAATTGGATAGTTTCATTTTGCATTGAAATAGTTTCAAAACAAAGCAACGACTTTCTTAAATTTTGATTTGAATTGATGGCGATTTTTTGGAAAAATTTATCTTTCTCTGAAGTTTCATTATTACTAAACTTTAAGTTTTCTTTAGTAGCAACCTCATTCAAAATGGTGGATATTTCAGTAGTACTTGGTGATGGTATTCTAATTAATAAAGTTCTTGATTTAATTGGTGGTATTATATTCGATGTAGTATTTGAAATCATGATTAATCTTATATTGGATGAATATTTTTCCATGGTTCTTCTTAATGCAGCTTGCGCGTCTCTGGTTAATGAATCGGCTTCGTTAATGATCACAACTTTGAATCTATGCTTCAAACCCGATTTATTTTGTTGTGACGTGAAGTCAACTTGTTCAGTTGATGCAACATCTTTTAATAAATCTTGAATGACAACTCTGTCATTATTTCCCATATCACTGGGGGTAATTTCTAAATGATAAGGCGAACTTAACACATTGAATTCTAATTTTCTATTGGATGATGTTGTAAAGGTTTTAACGTCAATTTTCAATTTTTCAACTTGACTGCCAAATAATTCGTGCAACGTTGCATAAACTCTTGTTTTTTTACCACTACCACTTGGGCCGTAAACTAACAAATGGGGGAAGTCACCGGTGCTTGATAAAGCCTTTAAGTTCTTAGTAATCGATTCATGATACAGCAAGGTATGTAATGTTTTTGGTCTATATTTATCTACCCATAAACTCATGACGCGTAGGATATTTTTTTCTTCGCATCCTTCTGGTGTAGGTTTTGGTGATAGTTTAGAGAAATGCTGTAATGGCACTAGATGAAGACGTTTCAACAGGTCAGGACTTGGAGGGAAACATAATGTCATATATTACAAGTAAAATCTATCACAAGCCACCGATTAACGCAGATTAAGAATTTTTCTAAACAAAATCAGGGCCATACTTACTTTTTTGGTTCAGTTCTTATAAAATGAGTAGAACATTCATAGCCACCTGGATTGTTTTTTAAGTATTCTTGATGATAATCTTCAGCATCGTACCAAACTTTAATTGGCTCAATATAAGTAACGATCTTATGATGGGGGTAGAATGATGTTTGAAGTTTTTGTTTAACTTCATGGGCAACTTTGAAATCTTCGTCACTGTGGGTCATGATAACTGATCTATATTGAGTACCCACATCAGCCCCTTGACTATTCAAAGTGGTTGGGTCATGCATTCTGAAAAAAATATCCAAAATATCATCAAGTTTGAGGCTCGAGGGTTCATAGGAAATTTGAACAGCTTCAGCAAATTCTGTGGTGCCACTACAAACTTGTCTATAATTCACATCACCAATAGTAGGAATCCCATTGCCATAACCAACTTTAATGTCAATCATCCCTTTATCAGCAAATTGTTTTTTGAAAACCTTTTCAACCCCCCAGAAACATCCAGCAGCTAATGTGATTAATTTTGATGTGGAGGTGGTATTTAATGTTGATGAAACAACTGGATTGACCATTTTTTCCTATTCGTTCTTATTTAATATTGTATCAATGTTTTTTAAATATTTTTCAATCCTCAAGACAGATCTGATGAGTTATATACTGAGAGATAATTAAGTCTCATTTTGTTATATCACGTGACAGGAAGGAGATAATTATTTGCAGCCATTTGAATGACTGAACCCATTGGTTTTAATAGATTGATTAATACGGTGGCGATATATAGGACCAGATGGTCACCAAAGCGGTCATGGAATTTGGAAAGTATCAAGAAAAGAGGCATTCGAGGGCATGAATGAGCTGAGACATGGGTTGGTTCTTTAAAAGGGGCCATGCTACGTTTTGATCCTTATCTGATAATCTTGCTTGGTAAACTAGTTCAATGTGTTTCAATTTTGGTTTTCTAGTGATTTAAGAGCCAATTAAATATGTCAGATATGTTAGATATTGCTAAATAATTGTTCTTATCTAAGGTTAAACTAACACCCAATAAAGATGTTGAAGATTAGAATAGATCGACTTGATTCCACTTAGTGTCAACCTCCATGGGGGTGGTTCAATGATATAATGCTGATTCTTCTATTGAAATCCGTAGTCTGTAATCAAACATATGGCACAACCATTAATTTTTTCAATTGTTCTTCACCAGTTTCTCTTAATATTTACCAATTCTTACCGCCGCTGCCCGCGATGATTTTCCTGCCTGCTGTGGTTGAATCTTCTCTTCTATTACTTAATTTAGTATCATTCATGTTGTGAAATTACTTGAGAGGAGAATTTGATTATATGTTTACTAAATCCGATTATTACCTTGTACACGGAGGTTAACTAATTTTGCGGTGAGAAACACAAATCCGTGTCCTTAAATTTGCAAGTGCAATATTGTTTCGAGTAGGATTATTTTAATCAATTCCATATTCAATCTCCCTTTACTAAATATCTATATAGCCACGATGATTCCGAACACAGTGGTGCAACTTTCACCGTAGATTTTCACTATTTAATACCATTTAAATTATCAAAACAAATCAGTATTTTGACCCGTCGCTCGCAAAGTATAAATATTTGAGTGGCTGCAAATAATCATTAACTAGTTTTTTAAAGACTACAATTCAAATATACAAACTCAGGATAACATGAAAATATTTATTACAGGTGCTTCTGGATACATTGGTATGCCATTAACTGAAAAACTTATTTCAAAAGGTCATAGCGTTTATGGTTTAACAAGATCTAAGCAATCAGGTGAAAAATTATCAAAACTTGGCGCTGAACCAGTTATTGCAAGTTTATCAGACTTGAAAATTATCAGTGAAACTGCTAAAAAATCCGACGCTATTATTCATCTTGCTTTTAGTCATGATATTATTGACAGTCCGGAAGGATTTGATAAAGCAGTTGATATTGACGCCCAAGTGATTAAATCAATTGGTGACAGTATTAAACATAGTGGTAAAATTTTTATTGGCACTGGAGGTTTCTCTTACCCACCAGGTATAGTTGCAACTGAAGAAACTGAACCAGCAAGAATCCCTCGTGGCCCTTTAAGACGTCAGTTTAATGTTGATTTATTATTATCTTATTCAGAGTTTGATGTGAAATCAGCAGTTATCAGATTACCATTAGTTCATAGTAGTACTGATTACAAGGGATACATTGGGATCTTAGCGCAAATAGCAAAAGCTAACGGGTTTATTACAAGTATTAATGGCGGCGAAAGTCACACATTAGCTGGTCATTTAGATGACATGGTTGATCTTTACGTGTTAGCAGTTGAAAACCTTTCAAAAGGTGGTAAAATCTACCACGGAAATGTTGAAAATATAAAATGTAAAGAAATTAGTGAAATTTATAAAAAAAAATTAAATTTACCAATTGAAGAGAAAACTCAAGAGGAAGCAAGTAAATTAATTGGGATTTTTGCAATATTCTTGTCAACTGATCAGGTAGTAAGTTGTGAAATTACCAAAAAGGAATTGGGCTGGCAACCAAAACAAATTGGTGTTATTGAAGATATAGAAAAAAATTATAGCTTTTAATTTCTCTAGTATATTTAATTAGCTATATTAGCTTAATCCAGATTCGTCTTAGTTTGATTTAATATAAATTGAAAAATCATTTCATTATAATTGTCATATATTCCTACCTACTTACTAATTTCCCTTACGTTTAAATCCAAAAATTGATTTTTTCCTCTCCTTTTCAGGTTCTTTGCTACTAATTGAACCAGCACTTGATTTCCTCTCCTTTTCAGCTTTCAGTTCTCGTCTTAATCCTCCAACCCAGCTCTTACGTTCTTTCAAATCATTAGCTGTTGAAGTTGGCGCTGAAGAGAGATTATTTGAAATGGAAATTTGTGGTACTGATGGCTTTTTAGATAATGATGACGATGACGAAGGTGGTGGTGCTGAACCTGAAAGAACAGCATGACTGAATGGACCGTGATTATTATTATTTGCACTTGAATGTGGTATAAAATTTGGCCCAGTTCCTGAAGATGCTGTTGATGGTGCTATTGGGGGTATTGATGGTGGTAAGTTATTATTTGAATTGTTTGACATTGATGCAGTAATTGAATTATCTAATTTAAAATTTTTCTTAAATACGTTAGTTGAGTGTTTATCGTCATTTTCTATTGAATGAATATCAAATGGATTCATCACGTTATTAGACGAGACATTATTAGAAGAAGCATTTGATGATTTATGAATACTGTTGGAATTATTATTATTATTATTATTATTATTAATATTGTTGTTGTTGTTGTTGTTATTGTTATTGTTATTGTTAACTTGAATGGTAGAACTCGTACTATTATGGTTATTATGGTTATTATTCTTTATAGATGAAATTGAAGAACCTTTAGTAGTATTATCATTTGAAACTACAGAATTTGAATGAACATGAAAATCTTCACCATTGAATAAATCTTCAACATTAAAACCAAAATCTAATTTATTCTCTTCATCATCATCTAAATAGTCACATTTTTGATAGAATAAGATATAAGCTGATGCTAATCCAGGACCATTACCGAAAAATTTCATGATAAATGATTCATCGACCATTTCAACAGTTTCATCATCAAACAACATCCACATTTTAGACTTCACTTTACATAATGATATGTAGTGACCATGCATGGGACCCCCACCAATATGAACCACCAAGGAGTATAATTCATACAACTGAACATCATCGGCAGTAGTATTAAATAATCGAAGCTTTAAAGGATATGAAATTGAATCAAATAATTTAACCATTTTATCTAATTTATCATCATATTTAAATCGTTTAAAATTTATAGTTAAAATTTCAGGTAATGATTTAATTTTAATTGTTTTAATTGCTTCTTGTAATGAAGAACAGGAATTACAATAGAATTTATTTTGATGAGTTAAAATTTCAGATTTTGAAAAATTATTCAATGAATGAGTTAAAGAATTTGAATTATTATTTGGTGGGATATCAACTGATAAATCAAGGAAAGTTTCTTGTTTGCTAGTTACGGTTTCACAACTTAAACATTTAGTTTCATTGGTAATCACTCCTTGGAACAATTTATTACACCAATTATTGGAAAAGTCTTCTCTATTCAAACTTTCAATGATTTCATTAATTAAATAATTACAAAATTCATGAGCATCATGATGCATGTTATTTTGTCTAAATAAATAATTTTTCTCTTTTAATTTTGCAATAAAATGATTTGGTGAAACAACACCAATATTTGATCTGTTTTCAACCATACATTCAAATAAGTCTTTCAACGCAAATAATAATGCACTATCATTATTTTGCTCCGATGGTAATTGTAGCGAATGATCTAAATTTACTATAGGACCATTAATTAATGCCAGTCTTTTACGTTGATCGGTAGTAGGACTTTGATTAAATGGGTTAATTGGATTTTGTAAATGGGTCTCAGGATAAGGGATTCCAATAACAATATATGACGATTGCGATGAAATTATACCGTCATTTTTATTTTCGTTATTTTGATTGGTTTCACTTAACAACATTGATGAGCTTTGACTATAATCATTTTTAGCACTACCTCCAGCCGTATCAGTACTAGGGTCGCCGGTACCATTATTGGCACCACCTTCTTTATTACTACCATTTTGGGAAGGTCTGGTGATCATAATTTGCATATTTTTAAAATCTTCATCTCTACTAATTAGATTTTTTTGTTCATTGGATAAGAATTCACAATTTTTTAATTCAAAAATGAAATTTGACGGTGCTTCATTTTCTTGATAATTAGCTAACCCGTTGTTACTTGAATTACCACTAAATTTTAAGCCAAAGATCGACCCTTTTCTTGAATTTTTTGATTTATCGTCAATATTAGTCTTTTGCTCCTTTAATCTTTTTTGAACTAGCATTTCGTATTTATTGGTAAAATTATGAGTTTTAATTCCGTATAAGTTCAATTTCCTGTCATGTTCAGTCACTTTATGGGACAATAGTTCAATCCTAAATTTTTCAGTGTAGAATAAGCATTGCAAAATCGAATTACAGTAGCAGGTGTTCCCAAAATTTTCCATTCCAAACACCTTATTGGCACCATCGCCAAACGGTAATCGTGATACTTTATCCTCTATTTCAGTCTTTGTCATGGTAGTCTAGCAGTTGATTAGGAGAATACAACCGTCTCCTATCCCCAACAATTTCACGATTCGCATTCGGTCACGTGCGCAGTCTAACATGGGGACGAACAGGGGGGGAGAACGAGTACGTCCAATGCGTAATTACTATGAGCAATTTAGTCCAATGAGCAGTTAAGTCCAATGAGCAGTTAAGCCAATGAGCAGTGGGTGGTGTGAGTAATTGGACTGCATTTCAGAGTGAATAAGTGTCAGGGTAAAGGGTAAGTGAGCTGCATAACTTGTATTTCGACCCCCCTATCGATGTAGTGGTAAATCTCTGATGTCTCTCATTGTCTCAGCATCAACTCTTATCTTTTGATCATTTAATTAGGGTTCCAATTATTTACATTTGTAATATTATTTGAATCGTTCAAGGATTCACATTGTTTGGAGCATTTCGATTCTTCAAGTTGTGCCGTGTCGTACTACAGCAACTGCCATAGGATAGTCGGGTTAAATACGAGAGTATTTACTAAGTAGGCTTTAAATACCTTTAAAGTCCCGTTGAAATACGCATCCAAACTGCGACAGAATGCAAGTAAGGTGTACCAGTTGTAGGAAACTAAAGATTGGCTGTGATAAAGCCAGACCGACGTGTGAATACTGTAGGAGTACTGGGAGGGAGTGCATTTATTTGGAACCACAACCAAAGAAAAAACTGACGAAAATAGCTAAAAAGAAGAAAGATGATAAAACTGATATCTCGAGCGGTGTTGAAAGCAGTCTCCATAAAGACATCAACGAGGCAGGGAATAAGGTAGGTAATGATATGGGTAATGATATAGATTATTCCTTTAATAAAGCGAATAATTTTGGATTCGATGAATTAAAAATTAGTGATTCTGACTTAAACTATTTGCATGAAGATTTGGATTTTAATTACGGTGATGAAATCGATGATATAACGAGTGTTGGGACATCAGAACAGAGCAATTATGAAAGCAGTAACGAAAGCGATGGCCCTGTGAAAAGTGAAGAGGAAGTGGATATAGAGTTTTGGAATCCTGATAAACACGATTTATATGATTTAAACTTACAAGTGCTCAGTAATCTAAATGCTGGTTATAAACAATTAGACATACTGAAATTTGAGTATAGGCTATTAACTGAGTTCCCAAGTTTATTTTTAGGTAGGACAGTAAATACCCCAATGGAAAAATTAAATCCCATGGATAAATTATATCTTTATGAATTGCCAAATTTATGGCAAGTTAGTCCAATTATAAGGAACAATATATTTTCGCTAACTACGATGATTTTGCATGGCATAACTGATGTTGGAAATTTAATCGTAGATGATTTGGGTCCTGAAGGGGAATATAAAGGTTTAATATATGATTTAACTGAAGATATCTTATATTCACCAAAATCAACTACATCGACAACAGCTGCATCGACAACAGCATCGACACCAGGCATTGATTCAACCCCGGCAACTTCTTCATCATCATCAACTGACGAAGAATATGATCATCATCTTGATACTTATTTGAATAATAAAATTGATTCAACATCTTTAAAAAGAGAAATGCATATAAGAGCATTAATTTATTGTCAACAATCAATTAATGAAACATGTAAACTAATTAATAGTATAAAGGATAATGATCTTAACGACGTTGAAAAAGCCGCAGAAATATCCATTTCAGCATTATTATTATTTTCATTTTTAGGAGTTCAAGATTTTAAATTAATTAAATTAATTAATTTTAATAAGCCTGATGAAGTTGATTTAGTCAGTTTAGTTAGAACAATGAAAATGGCAATTGGCAAAAGTTTCCCATTATTATTTAATACAAGATATCATGGTATATTTCATTTAAGTGAATTATTAACCCCAAAATTTGAAACATTAAAATTCCCTATGATTGAAAAATTGAAAACGGAATTTATTGAAAATTTTGGCAATACTGAGTTTTATACCAGTGAAGAATTTAAAAAGATTAACAAAGCAATTGATTCATTTGATATTTGTTTAACAAGGGGTATTAGAGAAGAAGATAATACGTTGATTTTCAGATGGATCTTTTTATTAGATCCAATACTTTATGATTTAATGGAATCAAATGATAAATATTCAATTAAATTATTATATTATTATTCATTTATTTGTATAATAACAGGATTTGTAATGAAATCTGGAATATTTAATGATTTTATGGATTATTATATAAGAACTAATGATAAAGTTGATAATGATGAATTAGTTTTATATAATATGGTGGTTCAGGGAAAAGAGTTTAATAAACAGGATTTTGTAACATTTGACCCTTCAAAAAGATCAGACATCAGAGGTCATTATAAGTATTGAGCTTTCAACAGTTAATTTTACTTTTAAGTTGAATATTGATTCATTACAAGACCATGTTTGATAATTACACAATGTAGTCGATATATTATAGAAAATGATATTCTATAGGAATCCCAATGAAGTTGATTCAACTATCAAGCAGTTAAAAAGTTATCGGACCTAACAAAACTATGTGGCAATCAAGCTATGGTTAATCACAATACTGAAGTAAGTAATCTTTAGTATGTAATCTTCAGTAAGTAATCTTAAGTAAGGAAGAGGAATATTGAGGTGTCAAGAAGGATCTTGGTATATAACACCTTATCCTCACTTAGTCCCTTAATTGAATTGATAATTTTCCATTGGACCAATTGAGTAGTTCTACATTGCCTGATGACCAGATTTTATTCATTTTTATAAATTAAAAGAATAATAAACATGAAATGAATCAACTACGTCTGACTTATTTATTTGTATACTATTGTATATACGTTAACGTTAATCTAACAAAAAGCATAAATAGAAAGAGAATAATATTGCAAGGGATACAGCAATTAAGGGGCACACAATAGCTTTTATGATTTAACCCAAGGTTTCATGACCACAATACTGTATATTAACCATATTCTTCCTAGTTACAAAATTCCTTTCTATCTATTGCCAGACACTTGCTGTGATGTAATAATGGGTACCCCCATCAATACCTCCTTAACGCTTTTCGTCATCAATGATTTTCATCCGCTTAATACTAATACTCTTACTAATAATACTCTTTCTAATAATACTCTTACTAATAATACTCTTACTATTAAAACTCTACATATAATACTCTCATAGTACCATACGCTGATACTCTCATACGCGAACACTGTCATACGCGGACACTGTCATACGCGGACACTGTCATACGCTGATACTCATACTATACAAAACCATTTGCTGTTGTATTATAGCTCTGTACTCCCTTATCGTTTCTTAATCTACTACACTATGCACTCTGGATTGTATACAGTAGCCTCGAACTAAATCCAACAATTATCTTTGAGCCACGACTGGCCGAAAAAAGCAACAAATGGGTAGAAAAAGGAGAAACAGCAAAGAAAAAAGAAACAAAAAAAAAGAAAAAAGAAACTAAGCCACACGACATATTTGTCATAAATTATCTCCCCACGACACCGTTACGACCGACACACGAGATTAACGAAAATTCTGTTCACCAGAGTGAGGGACAAAACGTAGGGGTTCCCACTAAAATTTAAGGGCACCACGTTCAGAGCCGAAGAGTCATCTCATAAACATATCCTCAAAGAATGTCCACGGTATAGAGTGACAACCAGACTATACGTACTAGAGCCACCAGATGACATCTGCTATGTAACGTTACCGATGTAGTGTCACCGATGCCTCTAATTACTCATGAAACCTCATGACGTTGTCTTCCGACTAAACCCTTTAATCTCGCAGATTATAGATTCCTTGTCATACAGCGGGTAATTTTCTAGAACGATAGGAAGGAGCGCACAGACTCAGAGGACAAACTAAGTAAGGATGTATATCTATTAAATTTATATAACATTACATTTCAATATTCATCCCAGAAAACAGGGAACAAAAAAAAGCTTTTTTGGTATACAAAAGTTCTATCAAGAAAAAAAACAATAAATGCTAAAATTGAATATATTATTACAGTAAAAGAAAAGAAAACAAGATCAATAAATCAAGTGGAATATTATTGGTCATTTCTAATCAACTTATAATAATAAAGCAACACCAGCAGCAGCGGCAGCACCTAATAAACCAGTACCGACTAAAGCAGCACCTGATTCATCGTTACCGGAACCGTTGGAACCGTTGGTACCATTGGAAGCGTTAGCAGCTTGGACAGCAGTAATGGCAGTTAAAGTGATTAAGACTGATTTGAATTGCATTGTGGAAATATTTATTGGATTTTAATGTAAAGAAAATTTTTCCCTGAGGGAAATGAAGTCAATTTATATTCTTCTGACGATTACTCGATTAATGTCTCGTGTCTTGGGTCAGACACGGATATTATGCCAGTTTTTTCTTTTTGTCGATTGATGGTGTCGTTTGGTCCTAAAAAGTGGCGGGTGCGACAAGTTGCGATAGCGCCATCGTGAACAGAATAGACGATGACTACTGACGAGAAATTCATTTAGACGATGAGAGAATATCATGGCTTTATGATGTTGTTTATTTTATAACGATAACGTCAAAGCTATTGCCTTTGCAAGGTGGATGGGAATGATATGAGCAGTAGTATCACCAGGGGGTGTCCGGACATGGGTAAATTGCAGAGGTCTGCCCCACTATGTTCCAAAATACTAATTAGGAAATATAATTAGTTAATCTGAAATGGGAAATTTCATGTTATTTTTGGTAGATTGTTTTTTTTTTTTTTGCAACTATTGTACATTCAACTTGTTGTGAAACTTTTAGCAATGTATTCAGCCTTCTATTATTCTAAAGAGTTCTTATAGCAATTTCATCATTTATTATTTATATTTATTACATCATTAATTGTGTAGTCAACTGATGTTATTGATCTGTTGGCAAATCTACCCGTTTAATGTTTTTACCCCTTAATGAATTTATAATATATCCTATTTAATGTGACTTTTAACGTTCTACTTCAAAGTTTCCTGTTCCTATCTACCTCCAGGATAAATAGATAGTCAGATTTTTTGCCATTATGTAATAGTATGTAAGGTTCTATAGGCTTAATATTGGCTCAATATGGATTAATATGGCTTAATATAGCTTAAAATTGGCTTAATATTAACTGAATGCTAGATTATATTCTCTATTGCACTCCATTATCACTATTAGCTGTTAATTCAGTTACCTTAAAAACTTCTTCATTGAAATCCAATTGTTTATCTCTGAAAATATCTAGCTTAAAACTTTCAGGTACTTTCTCATTATGGTTGATCCCATATAGTATCGAGTCTAATTCTTTATTATGATAACTGGTAAAATTTTTGTTAATTAAATATTGTTTCAAGATTTTCTTGTCTTGAATTAAATTCATATAATCATATTTTGTTAATGTATTGATATTTAATTTTTCCATATTTCCGACTTCTCTTTTACCATTCTGCTTGGGGGCATCCTGTGAACCATTTTGATGGTTATTCTCTGGCTTTTGTTCATCTTTTGGTAACCTATTGTTCACCCAACCTGAGGGATCTTTCAAATAATCCAATATATTCTGCGTCACCGCCCATATCCTTAAATTCTTAATATATATATATTCTTTATAATTCTTTTCACTGATGGATCTGATATTATATTCATGATCTAAAAGTTTTAAAAATTTATTGGGTATAAAAGTTGATTGATCTTCAAAATGAGCTCGTTTTAATGGTATTAATTCATTTATTGATGAAAAATGGTTATTTCTACAATTCACTACTTTATCAACTAGTTCACCATTTTCATCTTTATACCTGTCGGGCTTAGCTTCATCAGTTATTGCTAATGCAGTTAAATCAACGTATAATCCGGTATCCACATCAATAAATCTACCATCGATATTATTTAATCCATTGCCCCTTTTCCTGTGGGTTACACTACTACTTATATCAATAAAATACTTTGAATAACCATTTTTAACATTTTCAACCACCATCGATTGATTAAAGTTTTCTGCTAATTTATGCAACTCTTTGATTGGTAATTGAACGTCTAAATCAGTATCCCAAGGGAATATCAAACCGTTCCAATACCAACTTAACAATGTGCCGTGAGCAATCCATGTTATTATCCCTTCATTTTCACAAAATTGTAAGTAATTTTTAATTAATTTGTATAATGAAATCATTTGTTCACTTTCTCCAATAGTTAAACCATTGAAAAATCTCCAGTCATAATGTTCACCTACCCAACTTTCTTTATAACTATTTAATAATTTGGTTTCAAAAAAATATTTATATAGTTCGTTAATCGATTTTGAATATTCAAGTGATTTTAAATAATTATTTTCAACCTTGGTTAATTCGTGCCCTTCAGATTGTACTTTAAGGAAATCGATTTTTTCATCGACATTAAATTCAAACGAAGATGCGTCGATTTTGGGCTTATACTTAGTTGTTGGTCTATTTAAACCCATAAATCTATCATAATGTTTAATCACATCCATTTCTTTGTCGACATCTTCGGGCTTAACATAATCATTAAGAAGTAATGAATCGTGAAGATCATTATTTTCACTTTCAACCTTAACTTCAAAATCCCCTTCATCCGCCATCAAAACTATCTTTAACGGTGGTGGGAAACTTGAATAAAGAAACGATTTACCCAAAATTTCATTATTTTCAATCGTTTGTTGATAAGGTGGTCTACTTATTTTAAACCCGAGACCGGTGTCAACATCTTGACAATAATCTTTAACATCCAAGACATTTTCACTATCTTTAATTAATTCTTCGTTATTTTTAATTTCAAACTGATTACATGAAGACTTTGAAAATATAAATTTATGTAGTTTTCCAAAATCAACCCAATCTGACCAATGAAACTTGATGGCAAGATTTGGATTTTCAGTTAGTTTGTTAAGATATATTGACATGGTAAACCTTGGGTCAAACGGCTGGATCAAAGGTTTAACCTGGTCTTTTTTATAATATGATGGGATTTTTATCTTGGTATCTGGAGGTTTCAAGTATTGAAATTCTTCGTCATCTTTATAGATTTCCAACGCTTCATTAACTTTTCCATTAAATTTTGCATCATTATCTAAATCATAATCAAAATGAAGAAAATCGGCATACCAATCATTCAATTTAACGTTTAATGAATCTTCAAATTTTAAGCCATCAATTTTAATGTTTAGTACGTGTTGGTAAACATTTAATAATGATATAATTACTAGCACTCCAACAAACGATATAATGAGAAACTTCTTAGTTTTTACCTTCATCTCTTACTTCAACTACCTTGTTTCACTACGACTGTTTCATTCAATTACAATAAATAATTATCGACACTGTCGATTCTGTTCATTGGCTAAGTAAACTTCGATTTCGCCTCGCTCGTGTGAGTATTAGCCATGATCAGGGCTGCATTTGAGAATTTTTCCCCTTGCAGCATATACCCGCTTTTAGGTCAATGGGCTGAGGAGAACAGAATTTATTTATCATTACCAGAGCAACGTAGACAATGTCTATATATCCAACTCTCTATATAATATTCCCTCGGTGGCTTGCGGTAAGTAGCCTTTCAAATCAACACTAGGGTTCAAATATCCAATTTCCTCACTTCCGGGTACATCATTAAAGGTAAATATCGACGACGAACCCCCATAAACAACATCGGTTTCAAGTCCCGTCCGGTTACATGTGACCACATTAACTGGTCCATACTTCGGTAATGCATTATATTTATGGTTCATAAAGGGGAAGAATCTAAGTATATGATAATTAATGGTGGAGTAATCGGGTTTATCAGGTGTGAATTGTTTCAAATCTCTAAATGCTAAATTATCGCGTTGTGATAAATTGTACACTGGAGCATTATCAAACGAACCTTTGAAGGCTTCCGCTTGTTTTAATTTTTCTGCTTTAGTGGCATCCTCCTTGATTGATGGTGAAAATGGCGACAACCATGCCATGGGGCATATAATTAATGACGATAAATTATTATAACAACTGGATGCAAATTCAAATTTATTAAACGGTGCTTCAAACTTGTACGGATTCAAGTCCATACAAATTCCAAAATTTATCCTAGTTGTTTTATATTCTTCTGGTTGCTTAGCCCCATTTAAATAGTAATTCTTATTTAAAATTACATCTACACCACCAAATGACTTGTCTGGGTTTTCTGAACACCCCCATACTTCATCAGTTTCGTATAGGAATGTCTTATGATAGTCATACATGATTTCCCCCAACGGATTAATCAATTTACATGAATTATAAATCTTACCGTCAACCTTTTGCGGCATACCTATCACTGTAAAACATTTATATAATGACAGCAACTCTTTACCGAAACTAGTTGACATAGAGTTGGTCTCGCTATCCAAGTAAGGCGTAATGGCTTGTTCATTAGCAAAATTATACCCAGTGATGCTTAGCTCGGGCAATACCAATAAATCGATGGCTGGGATCTTCGAGAGCAATGATCTTACGCGATTCTTATTAGCTTCCATTCCTCCAAGTATAGGATTATATTGAACACATAGTACTCTCAACTTCATGATTACCTCCACCCTGCGATTATGTTGTCCCTACTGTTACTGCTGATGTTGACCTGGATGAGCACTGTCAAACTATGCCTCTTTCGCATTGGGCCAAACGCATTTTTGACGTAGCATGGCTGAGGTGCGCCACCTTAAAAGAGCTCTTAATAGGTCAAAGAACAAAAGTGTCAAAATTCCCTGATGTGAAAAAATAAAAATCCATATTCAACGACCATAAAATATACACAAGAAAATGGTTTTTAGGAAGCTAAGATGCTTGTTGGTGTTTATATTGGTTATATCGACACACTTGCTTATCCTAGCTTACATCAATGATTGGTCTACAGTGTCACCGATTTCCATCATCTCTAAGCCGATAAATTTTTGGACAAAATTAAATTCCAAGTTTAATAAGGAGTTTATAGTACCATGGCATAATGGCAAATTAGATGAGGATGATACTGATCGGATGTATTTACTTAACACAGAGGGAGATCATTTGAAAGATTCAATCTTGGTGCCTGAAATATACTTATCAGAGAAAGAATCACCCGATTTGTTAAGATATGATCCAAGATTCACTACCAGTCTAATATTAAAATTTTTGGGTGATAGTTTAAAATTCGATAATAACATTCAAAATTTACAGTTGCCGTATTTTGACTGGAGTGATTACGTTGATTTATCGATCTTAAATGAACATTTGATAAAATCCGGCCATGAAAAACCAAACTGTGATATGTTTGATATTGGTACGGGCAGTGAGGTTCAAGATCGTAGACATGAAATTATAAATCCCAAATGGTATTGTTTAAACGACGATGAATTAGATAATGAAGAAAATGAGTTTGGGAACTTTGAACTAATGAAGGTAAATCGGATTAAACAGAAGAGAAGTCCTGGGTTCCATATCAGGAAGTACGGTGGTAGATCCAAGAAGCACCTTAAAATTTTGCATTCAAAATCTTATTTGTATGATTTCATGCCCACCCCGTTGTCGATGGTGTTATTATTGCCTGTAGAACTAAATGAATTAGGAGGTCAAAAATTTTTTAGTAATGCAATTCAATTTAACATAAATACGAATCAATATGGGAATGAAAAACTAATAGATACGCCACTATTGAAAGCATTTAAAGATGATAGAGGTGATTTAAATCTTGACGTTAAACGTGAATTAGATTATTTCTTGGAAAATTTACAACAAAGTAATCACAAGCCTAATGAAGAAATTAAATATGAAAAAACGTTAACCCATGATTTATTTATTGATAATTCATCAGATATTTATGCACACTTATCAACCAGGGCAGATCTTGACATTCATGAAAGAAACTACTTCAACTCGCTTGACATGTCATTAAATTCACCTTTTCCACCAAAGTATTTTTCTGAAGCAAAATTAACTAAGGAGGAAAGTAGAAATGAATTAGGTGGCCATTATGATTGGCGTTTTTTTAATGGTATAGTAAATTTCACATCTGATCAACCACCAATGTTGTTTGGGTTAATTAAAGCTTGGTTACAATTTATCAATCAATTTAAAATTAATTCTTGGTTAGCTCATGGATCACTATTAAGTTGGTATTGGAGCAGTATGACATTCCCATGGGATATTGATTTCGATGTGCAAGTCCCCGTTCAAGATTTGCATTTCATGTGTAAAAAGTTTAATCAGTCAATTATCATGGACTTAGGTAACGATTTTAAATCGGGGGAATTAAGATATTCGAAGTACTTTTTAGATTGTGGTAGTTATATAAGTCAACGTCAAAGAGGCAATACTAATAATAATATTGATGCTAGATTTATCGATGTAAATTCAGGAATTTATATTGATATTACCGGGTTAGCATTAACTGATACTGAATCGCCGAAACGATACGATGAATTGTTACCTGCTGAATTAAGCAAAACTTCCAGAGATAAAACCATAAGTCATTGGAGTCGTAATGAGTATTTGCAAATCTATAATTGTAGAAATAACCATTTCCAAAGTTTAAGTGATTTAGGTCCCATGAGATTATCATTTTTTGAAGGTCAATTAGCTTACGTACCAAATAATTATAAAAGTATGTTGATTAATGAGTATAAAGAATCTTCAATCAAACATGAAAAGTATAAGGTATTCACATTTGTAAAACAGTATAATTTATGGGTTGTTACTAAAGATTTGACATCTTTTATCAAGAAAAAATACCCCGCTAAAGCTCAACACTTAACGAAGTATAGAGGTACTAATACTCTTGGTAAGAAATTTCCAGGGGCTAAAATTACTGATGAATTTGAAACTGATGATGATTATGTGGAGTTCATTTGCAATAATAAAGATTTATTGTTTGAATTTATGATAACGCAACCAATTGGTAGTTTCCATGACAAGGAAATGGAATTATTGAATAACCAGCAACTGAGTAAACGATTATTTTTCAAGGGTGGTAAATTAACTAAATCATTTAAACCGCTTAGACATGATTTTTTTAATTATAAATCTTTTATGACTGATTATAATTTTGTAAGGGAGAATGAACAATTAATAAGAGATATAGAGATTTGGAAATTGGGCGATAACCAGGGGCATTCAGAGAATGTAGCATCAAACCAAGCAGATCAATCTGTACAAACAGGACAGGAACCAGTAGCACAACCTCATCAAACGGAACGAGAGACGAAAGATTTACCCCCATTAAATCATCAAGACGAATCAGATCTGAACTACAGTAAGATAAATAGGAACTAAGGAACCCTGGCTAGGGCAAATAGGAAATATAAAACGTTCGAAATGTGTTTTACCTCTCTAAATGATTGCAACATAGACCAGGTTAGTCGTGTACACCAGATTATCATCTGTCCTAACATTCATTAGCGTGCGCGCGACCAAAAAATCTTTCCAATAAAAATGAACTATTTCTCAAAAAATCTCACACCATAAAAAACCATCAACAACTACAATGTTTAAAAGATTAGGTCAACGTCAATTTATTAGATTTAATTCTCATTTAGGTGTTTCAAAACACATCAATGAACCAGCTTTCCATGCTTCCAAAGTTAGCAAATCTGCTGGTGAAACATTTGTTAAAGAATACGAAGAAAAAGTACACCACTCAGAAGGTGTTACCAAATTATGGAAAAGAATTACTTTACTTATTGCTGTACCTGCATTAATAGCTACTGCGATCCCAGTTGTTAACATTGAATTAAAGCATGCTAAACATAGAGAGCATACCGCTCATATCCCAGATGAAGAATGGCCAACTCAGTATGATTATATGAATATCAGAAATAAAAAATTCTTTTGGGGTGATGGTGATAAAACTTTATTTTGGAATCCTTCAGTCAATAGACATATCGAAGAGTAAATGTTGAGGTACTTGCATTATAACAAAGCTTTTTAAGTTTATTCAAGATGTTTTAAATGTTGCATGATTCGTAGATTAATAAACGATAATGATTCTCCTTGACTCTATGGTACATTTCTCTTGGTAAAGTGTTTTGTCAACAATTTAACTTTTCTAAAGTAACTAAATGACAATTAAACAAGTTGCGTTGGTATGATAAGTGTTTCATTTATCACCTAGAGCCCTGTTTTTAAACGTCAATTTAACTAAATTATTCAAGAAAGGACACAAAGAAATTGTATGCATTAAAGAGTTGAAAATATAAACAAATTATTAGTTGCAGCGATTGCCACGGAATTTTCATTTGGATGCCATGATAAATGGAGTATACTCTTTTTAAAATCGATATTATCAAAATTTTGTGACAAGTCAAAATTATCATTAATCATTCTACGTCTCATTAACCCATTATTTGATCCCATTTTTCTAGTTTTAAACGCCGATTTATCAGCAGTTAAAATAATTTGTTCTTGGTCTTCGTCGTCGTATTGTGAACTAATGGGCGATTGTGGGAAACTACCTTCAACTTTTGGTGATGAACTGTTAGAATTTACATCATCTTCATCATCTTCATCGTCATCTTCATCATCATCGTCATCTTTCTTTAAATCATTATCTTCTTCATTATCATCATTATTAACCTTTTTATTGTGTCTTCTTTTCAATTTTATTGGTTTCATAGACTTTAAATTTGAGTTTACATTTGAGTTAACAACATTTGGATAAATCATAAAATCATTATTATAAGAACCAGTCATTATAGATTTATTATCAGGACCAAATTGAACTTCAAATTTATCAAAAATTGCATCATTTTCATAAGTGTCACATAATCGATCACTTAAATGTTCATGAACTTTTATAGTCTTCAACGGCTTCAGTTCCATGGCTAAATCCCAAATTTTTATCGTCATATAATCTCTTGAAACTAAATATTTACCATCATGACTAAATTTAACATCAGATATTGAGCTAGTGATCTCTGTGAAAAAATTGTGAGAAGCAGGATCAACGTACTCTTCAAAAATCTTCGAATGGCTATCACACAAAGAATTTGATCTCATGTCATTCAATTTTATGGTACCCTTGGATGATGAATACATAAATAAATTACAATGTTGAGGATGGAACTCTGCACTGGTAATAACTTCCGTCAATTCTTCCATATTAGCAGGTTTAATATCAACAATGTTAAAACTTTGATCACTAATGTCTAAATTCCATAAATTGATTCTTAAATCATCACTACTTATATAAGTTTCTTGGTCAGAATTAACACTAATGGAATTGATATGATAAGCATGAGCATTGCTATAAATCTTTTTCGGTTGAGCACTAATTAATTTATCATGAAATGATAATTTCGGTAATTTTAAATTTGATAAATTAACCATTGATGATGGTAAATGATCAGTGCCATTTAAATTATTTTCTGAAACCAACTTGACTTGTCTTTCCATGATTTTCCATAATTTTATAGTTTTATCATTGGTGGATAATAAGTATAATGAATTATTAAAACTTTTAATCCATTTAATCTTATTGATTTTCTCTTCAATTTCTAACGACTTTAAATAATCAAATTCTGCATCATGACTTTGGAATTCTGTGAAAAACTTATATTCACAAACACTTTTTTTTGAATGATTTCTTTCAAATAACACCACTCTACCACCTTTATCTCCAGTTGCTAAAAAATTACCGTCATGATTAAACTCAACCGTGGAAATAATGTCAGCTTCCGTTAAGTTTTCAATGTCCCCCTTATCACCAAAACATTGGGAAAATTTCCATGAATCGTCGTTGGTCATTTTTCTGTTTGGTATGTAAAAAAATGGGAATCAGATCTTGTCCAATTACACGAATATATAATACAAATTAAAGTTCAATTATCATACAGTTTATCACAATGACAACAATCTATTGATATTCTGAATCTACACTATTATATGCGCCACGTAAACTAAAAAAAATCTATAAATTTGAACCAGTTGGTATTTATAACTAATTTTGCTTAACCCAATATTGGATTATGTTTGTCCCCCCTAACGAAAAAAAGAGCGAAAAAATCATGGATGGCAAGGGTCGTGTAAAAAAGCCCATCGCGGTGAGGGTGGTGGTAAACCAGCGGGAAATGGGGAGACCATTTAGCGAGACACTTATCGAGGCCATTTACCGACACCAATTATCTCGCCCACGGTACAAATAGGGCGTGCCAGCCAATGGACTGCTAGGAGGATTACTATTTAGAGCAGACAGTATGTGAAAATATTTATTTAATTAAGAAATACATTTAAACTCTTTTAGCAGCATCTTGTGGATTAACTTTTTTATCAGCAGTAAATCTTTTTCTTTGAGGTGGAGTTCTGATTCTTCTGTCAGTTCTTGATCTAACTCTAACAATTCTGGCGTGAATAGCACAAGAAATACAATAATGTAATTTATTATATAATTTTGGTAAAGCATATTCTTGGTAAACTGAAGCTTCAGATAAATCTCTAACAGCAGCGGCTTCAACCATGTTTCTGATGGTGACTCTTTTGATAGCTTTATCTTTTGGTACACATCTAGCACAATTTAAACATCTAACTGGTTTAACGTGACCTCTACCTTTTTTATTTCTACCGTTGGAAGCTCTCTTTTTAGCCATTTCTATAAATTAGTTAGTACTATATTCATTTGGGCCATACATAGATATTGATATTGACAATGACAATGATTGATATAGATATTGTTATGTGCACGGTGGTTTACACGTCCCAGGTTCTGTGTTCTCTATTGTATTTTCAACATATTATTCCAGCGGTGAGCTAATTGACATCATGTATTCGTCCTCCATTTCCTACTTGATATCTCCTGGTTACTGCTACACAATCATCGTTCTAATACTTATTCTTCTGTTGATTATTCATTCAATTATCCGTAGTTTCACATCGAGCATCAGTTTTATATCATTTGAGTATCAGTTCCATATCAGTTGAATAGTTTATAGTTTATAGTCTAATACCATTTTAATATCATATAATATATTACATACTGTTCTTATTCTTATTTAACAAAAAATGAAAAATTCAATGAAAAGTTTTTAATTTTGAGACTTTCTCACTGGTGCTAATGTGTGAGAATCAATCCTCAACCACAAAACACAGTCACAGTCAAAGCGCGGGTTACAGACCTGGCACCCCACCTGATACGCGCGTGGACGGCGCGATGGTTTTCCTGCCACCCTCAGCCAATGGCCATAGGTGGAGGTAAACCCTCGTCTGTCTGGTACCAAATATCTCGCACCCCACCAAACTTATCCTCGTAGGACCAGCGATGGCAAAATCGTCGACCTAGCTGACCGATGGCTGGTGGTACAACCTTCGTCTTTCGCAGTGTTGGGGAAAGATCATATAGTCCTACTAAAAAATAATGTTTATACCTGTTTCTCATATTATTCTAATCTGTCTTATTTCTCCTATCAACTATATTATCAAGAAAACTGTCAAAATGCAAGCACCCCAAAATGCAAGCACCACGTAGACCCAGCGACAGTATATATTTTTTTCATATTTGTAGCATCAGTCACCGTGATATCAGTTTTTACATTGATGAGAATTATAACGTACTTTGGTGGCTAAATGTTCAAATTATAAGTGTTTATGGCATTTGTGTTGACATGAGTACATTAACCAAACATATACTTATATACAAGTAAATATATTGGAAGTATTATAAGGGATGTAAATCTAATATCTCGTTGAGAGTGGCTAGAACTTGACTTGTTGCAGTGACATGATGGGGAAATTCAATTACTCCCAGAACGATATTTATCCCTTAGAGCTACAGATTTGGATCGCGCGAGATTAGCGATAGATTTAAACGTTTTTAGTACGAAACTCGTACCAGAAGTGGTGCGAAATTAGTTTACTTTGTTATGAGAGATTTAAAGCTTTATAGTGTAGGAAATTTATTATTTTTGCATACGATTTTTTCATTTCATTCGGTCTTTTAGCCTCTGCCCTATAAGAAAGTCATTCACTTTTATGGACGATATTAAACTTAGGCAAGCGAAACTAAGACATTAATGGAACAGAGGTGAGTTATTCATCCTGGAAACCTGTAATAACAACACCATTGATACATGAGCAGTTCTGGTGTACCGATGCAGACGGGAAGGGGGTGCACTGGTGTCTGGCCTGGCTCTTCCTCGCATTTTAAACCAATAAAAAATTACTCAAAGTCTCATTGAATATTGTCTGATTTTTCGATATAATTTTTAGACGCTACTCAATTTATTCATTAATCGTATGTATTACATTTATAACTTATCATAGTATAGTATCTAGGGGTGAAATAATAGATGGTTAACATGCCCTAAGCCGAGTTCTTTATTTTCAGACTTTTTTTTCCCATATTTATCGTTCAACATCCATGTGTTGTGATTTTAAACATCATTATGTTATAAACTTTTCAAGGTATTTTTATCATTCCGTCATTTCAATCATCGTATATCATGTGTCAAAGCAACTTATTTTGTCAATTACCCATCAAAGGAGTTTACTCTGGTGTTTCACATCAAAAATGATCAATTTATATCGACATTAAGACACTTTTCATTTGTTTTCGTCCCCTGACGTACGTTCTTCAACTAGGCCATTGCAATATGTTCCTCCGCTGTTTCACAATGCGTTGTTTGTTGTTTACTTATTCCGAAAAGGCTTTCCTGTCCCACATTTTGCGTTTATGAACCTCGTTAACTAGATATAAAATCCAGACTATAGTGTCAATACTAACCGCTGTAGATGTTTTCAAGAATTTTAAAACAATCCGTTTCTAAAAGAACTTTATCAAGTTCCTCTAAATTGTTTGCAACCCCAACTAAAGTAAGTACCCCAACAGCTACTAAGTTGGCTGATGTTACTGGTCCAGATTCATCATTAATTGGTCCTGGTGCTCAACCAGGTACTATCCCATCAAATTTAGATCAAGCTACTGGTTTAGAAAGATTTGAAATGTTAGGTAAAATGGAAGGTATTGATGTTTTCGACATAGAAAACCCAGTGTTTGAAGGTAAAGGTACTATGCAAGACCCTTACCTCGTACCTATGTATGGTGAAAAAAGATACGTCGGTTGTATGGGTAAAAAGGGTGAAGAACATAGACCTTACTGGATCAAAGTTGAGGCTGATAAAATAGCTAGAGTATGGCACTCCGGTGTTGTGTTTAAAGGTAAATACGTTGGTGCTCCAGAACACACTCATCACTAAGCCCTTTTTCCTCAGCACTCTCAAAGCATTTTAGAGCCTTTTTATAATCATTTTTACTATACATGAATTGTTTATCGTCTCTTTTCCACTCTCTTCTCAAAATACTGTGTTGAACGGCACCAGTTTTAATGGGAGACAAGTGAGTGAGGTTATTTTTCTCTTCACGGTACGAGTACGAGGCAAGTGGATAATTATGAAATCCAAGGTTTTATTCATCGGTGATTTGAATAAAGAATTGCCCCAATATAAAGCGTTCTCTGAATCATTTGAATGTATTGATTATGAAATAACTTCCAGAGAACAGGTTGTTGAAGATTTTAAAACTAAATTTCAAGATGTTGAAGCTATTTATGGTGCATGGTTAGGTTTTGCATTTATTGGAGGATTCAATAATGAAGTTTTGGATAATGTCCCACCGGCAGTTAAAATAATTGCCATTTGTTCAGTTGGATATGAGCCATATGATTATAAAACTATGGGTGAAAGAAATATAATTTTAACAAATGTTCCTTCAGTTAGTGGAGCGGATCCGGTGGCGGATGTTGTATTATTCAATACTTTAGCAAGTTTTAGAAATTTTAAATTAACCATTAATAATTATTCACGTAAATTGAATCACACTGTTAAAACTAGAAAAATCTTAGAAGCCGGGAAATTTAATCCTGAAACTGGGAAACTTGAATTAAATGCTGAGCATAGTGAAGGTTATGCCTACGGTGAAACTGTTGGTGGATTAGATTGTCATAATCCTCGTGGACATAATGCTGTTATATTTGGATTCGGACAAATTGGTCAATTAATCGGTCAAAGATTATCATCAATTGGTATGAATATCAGTTATGTTAAAAGATCTAAGTTGTCTAGTGAAGACGAAGCAAACTTATCTTATAAAGCCAATTATCATAAATCATTATGCGATGTAACTGAATTTGCCGATTTGATTGTTATTGCCGCTCCTGGTACCCCAGAAACTAAGCATGCAATTAATGATGATTTAATTTCAAAATTTAAAAATCCCATTAGAATCATTAATGTGGGGAGAGGTTCCATCGTAGATGAAAATGCATTGGTTAAAGGTTTGAAAAATCGTAAGGTTAGATTTGCTGGATTAGATGTTTTTGAAGATGAACCAACCGTTCATGAAGAATTATTTGACCGTCAAGATGTCATTTTAACTCCTCATATCGGTGCCTCGACGGTTGAAAACTTTGATACAACTGCTATCACAGCGTTGAAAAATATTGAAAACGTATTGACTGGTAAAAACCCATTGACTAGAGTCAATTAAAAGTTTAGATTAGAAAAAGTTGTATATATAGAAAAAACTGTATATGTAAATACTATAGAGTGCGATCTTATTTTTTTTGCAACCACAAACCTACAAACATGAAAAGGAAAAACGATGAAATTGAAGTTTGCATTCAAGATCCTGAAACCGGCGGGCAGCAACAAATTGAAAATGAAATACAAGATAAATTTAATCAAAGAATTTCAATATTATTAATTGAAAATTTAATTAAATTCGATACCCTGAATGATTTCCATTTAAAAAGGTTAATTTCACAATTATCAAATACTTGTATTTCAAAGATCCCACCACCACCTAAATTATATTTCCAAATCAATGAGCTATTCAATAATTATCAATTATACTTCAAAAATTTTTTTACTAAACATAAAAATCGTACATATTCACTTACATTAAATAAATGGAATAACGACTATGTTTTCTTCAATATTCAATACATGGATGGAACATTTAAGTATTTTGAATTCCCATTGGGATTATTTAAACTTTACAATGGTAGAGTTGACAATGGGATTATTAGAAATACAATTTTACAAGATTTAACTGGTAAAATTAATTTCATTACCACAAATTTTGAATTAGACTTGAAATCTAAAAATATTATTAAATTTTTATTGAATTCTAATCAATCAGATACCATTTTAATTTGTTTCCCATCATTTTTAATCGATGCGTTTTTGAAATTTATAAAGAATTATTTAAAAATTGATGTAAAGCTAATCGAAAATTTAAATGCAATTAATTTTTTAAATATTTCAAATATTGAAAAATTAGAAAAATTCTACATTGCAATTTGTCAAGAAATTATTGGAAAATTGCAAACGATTGATTTAAATTATTTAAATGATTTAGAATTTGAGGAGAAGAGTGAATTCTTGAAAAGTTTTAGAAATGATAAATTATCAATTATTCTAAAAATTAGAAACCTAATCTATTTTAAAAAGTTTTTAAACGACCATGATTATAACCTATTAAATAGTCACGAATGGCAATTAATTGAGTTGTTAACTTATATCACATCGATAAATTTAAAATTATTGCAATCGTCAATTAATAGAGATCCATTAAGTAACAATTTATTACAGTTTATCAAATACGAAATATTTTTAATTAAGCAAATGTATCAACAATTCCCAGTCAGATATAATTTATTATCACCAGGAATTTTTAAAAGCTTTGAACAATTTTCCATTGATTTAGAAAATTATCATAAATTGTTATCCAATAAAACTAGTATTTTAATGTCAACCTATCTTTCACCCCATACCAGAAAATTTTTAAAACTGGAAGAAATCCAAGCCATTAGAAGTTTATTGAAAACCACAAATAATCATATGGGTAACTTTAATGATACCACCATTAATAGTAGTGATGAGGTTTCATTTAATTTGGACGGGTTAATCATGGATGCCTTTGAATGTTCTGGAAATATTAATAGTGAAGTATTAATGTTTGAAACGATTGAGTATAAAAACCCCCAAGACTTGATTGAATTCTGGCAAATTAATCACTTAAAATTCCCAAATTTAAGCAAGTTAGCCAAGGAAGTATTACCCATTAGAATTAATTCTGATAATAAAAATCTAGAAATTTTCAAACAACAATTTCAAAATATTTTACACGATTTAAACAACGATAATATTTGCTCAATTGAAGCATATTACTTTATTTATTATTTATCAAAAGAGATCGATTTAGTGTTAATGGATCCATCCAATTTTGAATTGAATATTGAAAATTACCAACACGATATTTTCAAGTCAAGTAGTAAGTGCAATTTAATTAGTTCAAGGGATTTGAAATTGCCTGAAATGTGAACCAATGCATAGGTTGTTTTATCTCTTTAACATGCTATCTCTTGGTACCTGATGTGATCAGATCTCCTGCGTCAAGACCCTGAAACGATGCAATTACCATTTAAAAAATCGGCAACATCATCCCATACCACCCCATATCGCATCCCATATCTTACCACCCATATCTTAACAACACACCATCCAATGGTCACTTAGTAGCCTGACATATTGTATCTTCAGTCTACATAGCAAAAATTCACGTAGTAAAGATGTTGCGAAAATAGGAGAGTTACTCGTGACGAAACATCGAAGTGTCGATAATCTCAATACTCGATATAGGTAAAAATTGGAAGATTAAAAGAAATCCTTGATGCTGTCGTTATATATCGGTGTATACCTTGCAGTGTTTGACTATGAGCCTCAGACCGAAGAAGAATTAAAGATTGATCAAGATGACATCCTTTATTTGTTGGAGAGATCTGACGTGGACGATTGGTGGAAGGTTAAAAAGAGAGTTGTACCGACTGGCGACGAAGAGGTCGAAGAACCAGTAGGGTTGGTACCTTCAAATTACATTGAGCCTGCCCCGGTTTTGAAAACTTGCAATGCTGTATATGACTATGTTAAACAAACTGAAGAAGAATTAAGTTTTAAAGAGGGTGAAACATTTAACATTTATGATTTAAATGATCCAGATTGGCTTTTAGTGGGAGATTCATCAAATCAAGGATATGGATTCATTCCTTCTAATTATGTTCAAATGAATGACGGTCAACAAGCACCAATTCAACCTCAATCTCAACCACAAGCGCCAATTTCAAATTTTGCTCCTCCACCTCAACATATAAGTAGACAAGCAACTACCAGTGCAGGCGTTAGTGAAGAAGAAGACATAAAGCCCCCTCCACCAGTGGAAAAAGATGTTGTAGAAAATCTTGAACCTGAATCAGACGATGAACCTCCATTACCTTCCAGACCTCAGCAAGAAAGATCTCAGCCATCTTATAGTAATAACACTGGCTATAATAGTAATAGAGATGATAATAATAGAGGTTATGATGACGATGATGCACCACCAATGCCTTCTAGACCTGATGATACACCTTCTACTCCAAGAAGAACTGGTAATAGTAACAGGTATGAAGAAGAAGAAGATTTACAAGAAAAGCAAGAGCATAATTTTGATGGTGATTTTTTTAAATGGTATATTGAAGAAATTGATGGCAGAAAGAAAAAACCAATTGTGTTAGCTATTGGATTAGGATTGGTTATTTTAAAGCCTAACAAAGTGAAAAGTCCAAGTAAATTACGTTTACGGTCATCATCAGGTGCCAGTCAAATAGATAATGAATGGAAGATTAGAGATTTGACAAGTTTTAGTAGTGAGAAGAAACATTTATTTTTAGAATTTAAAAATCCAATTGCATCCGTTGAATTACATTGTGGTTCAAAAGATGTTGCTGAAGCGGTTATGTCGATTTTAGCTGATTTAAAAGGTGCTGATAATGCGAAAGGGTTAAGAGAAGTTGAAAGAGCCAGTCACTCAAAAGTTGGCGGGAATAATAGAAGAATTGGAAAATTATTATATGATTTTGAATCTCAAGGTAATGATGAGTTAGGCTGTAAAGAAGGAGATGAAGTTTATATCTTGAATGAGTCAAAATCAAACGACTGGTGGATGTGTGAAAATATCCTTAATGGTAAGCAAGGGGTTGTCCCATCATCATATATTGAAATTGTAGGTTCTTCGAATCTTGATAGATTGACTGATGCACCCGATAGAACAAAATCATTAAAGGAAAAAGATCGTAAAAAATCCAAATCACGTCATAGAGATAGAGATGAGAGAGAACGGGTTAGAGAAAGAGATAGATTGGAAAGAGAAAGAGCTAATGCTAAAAAATCTAAGTCATCGCCAAGTAAAAGTTCTTCTGGTGATGATAAATCTATGCCAAACTACCATAGAGTTAGAACTTGGATCGATAGTTCTGGTTCATTTAAAGTTGAAGCCGAATTCTTAGGATGTATTGAAGGTAAAATTCATTTACACAAAACTAATGGAGTTAAAATTGCCGTGGCTGCAGTTAAGTTATGTCTTGAAGATTTAGAATACGTTGAAAAGGTTACCGGTACATCATTAGAAGAGTATAAAGAAGAAATCAAAAGACAAAATGCTAAAAGACAAGCCCATGCTGAAAAGAAACAATCCATGGCCAATGCGAAAAATAACGAATTACCTCCTGAACCAGTTTCAAAATCTGCTACTGCACTTATTAATGATATTCCTCCCCCTCAACCAACAAGACCAAAATCTTCAGCAACATTAGCGGTCAGTGATCCGGATTATGATTGGTTTGAGTTTTTCTTAAACTGTGGTATTGATATTGGTAATTGTCAACGTTATACATTAAATTTCAATCGTGAACAAATGGATGATAAAATCTTAGAGGATATCACTCCTACATTATTAAGAACTTTAGGTTTAAAAGAAGGTGATATTATTAGAGTTATGAAATTTTTGGACAATAAATACGGTAGGAAAAGAGATGATTTACCAGTTCAACCAACGGGTGCTTT
This sequence comes from Yamadazyma friedrichii, assembly GCA_030565865.1. Lineage (NCBI taxonomy): Eukaryota > Fungi > Ascomycota > Pichiomycetes > Serinales > Debaryomycetaceae > Yamadazyma > Yamadazyma friedrichii. Next base: position 2,424 of record JAJMGX010000029.1, on the reverse strand, counting down.
ATTTACTGAACCAACTGGTGCGTTGAAGAATAATTCAACCAGTGAAATTTCCAAAGTTGATGCTAAGGCTTTACCAACTCCTCAACAACAACAACCTATTCATTCAGTTCAGCCGCAACAAACCCAACCGGTGCAACCACCTGTACAGGAAAGGAAATTTGAAGACGATGCTTGGGCTATTAAACCAGCTGCAAGATCTAATGAAGATCTTAGCAAGCCACCTCAACAGCAGCAACCCCAATATACTGGTTCATTACAAGATTTGGTTAATATTAAACCCCTTGAACAAAAGCCAGTACCTCAACCTCAACCTCAACCAACAGTGTCACAAGCTCCTTCAGCACCTGCTTTAACTCCGGTTAAGACTGGTAATTTAATTCAACCTGGCCAACAATTTGGTGTTCAAAAAACTGGTAATGGTTCAATCGTTTCACCTCAAAAAACTGGTACTTTAGTACCTGTGCAAAGAACTGGTGGGTTGGTTCCGGTTATGACTGGTGGTTTAATGACTGCTCAACCTACTGGGTTTATACCAATTGGTTCTCAGCCAACTGGGTTCTTACCAATTCAGACCACTGGTTTAGCGCCCCAATTTACAATGGGTGGTACGTTAATTCCAATTCAAATGACGGGTCAAAGAACGGGTGGCTTTGTTTCAATGCCGCCAACAACGTTTAACCAACCAAGTTTACAGACTGGTAATATCACTATGCCTCAAACTACATTTGGTCAACAGCCAATTTTCACTCAAATCACGGGTGGTGCCAATTCTATGCCTCCAACGTCCTTTGGCCAACCATTATCGTTGCAACGTACTGGTCCGTTAGTTCCTGTGCAAAGAACTGGTGGTGATCCACCTCCTCAACCTCAGTTTACTGGTGGTACCGGAGTTATGCCGCAAACTTCATTTGGCCAACAACCAACTGGTGGGTTTCAAAATAGTTTCCAACCGCAAAGTACTTTTGGCCAAGGTCTCACTGGTGGATTTCCTCAAACGTCATTTGGTCAACCTCCACAGCAGCCTAATGCTGGATTCCCACAAACGTCATTCGGTCAACAGCCTACTGGTGGGTATCCTCAAACGTCATTTAGTCAACCCCCACAACAACCAAATGCATTCCCACAACCTTCATTTACTCAACCCCAATTTACTCAACCACAATTTACTCAACCACAATTTACTCAACCACAATTTACTCAACCACAATTTACTCAACCACAACAAACATTTAATAACCCAATGAATCAAATGACTAACATGTTTCAAAACACTAGCATCAGTTCGCCACCAACATTTAATCAATCCCAACCAATGAATCAAATGCCCCCAACGTCATTTGGCCAACCATCATTTGAAGGGTTCAGTCAACCTTTACACTCCCAACCAACTGGGTCAGGATTTGGTAATGCTCCATTAGCTAACCAGCCTACTGGCAGAAGAGCAAATTTACAAACTGCTACTCCTGATAATCCATTTGGATTTTAATCAAGCCATTTTAACTAAGATCAAAGTAACATTAGATAATATACTCGTATTTTTTCCTTTTTATTATGTCGTCTGTTCTCTCTGGTGTCGCATTAGGGGTGGCGACATTTCTGTGCTGATTTCTTCTCGACTTTTTAGCAGCCAAAGTCTGATCTATCATATTTGTTATTCAAGACGATTGTTGAACAATATTGAACAAAACGGACCAATATTAGATGATGCCGAACCTATACTTACAAAATGACGAGTACTTAGTCTTTTCTGAATTTTTGATTCGTTATGAAGGTGTTATTATCCATGCATTAGAAGGAAAGTTGCAAAATGTGGTTATTATGTATAATCAATATTTAAAACTGGTTAAATTCGATGGAACCCAAGTGAAAATGTTTGAACAATATATTAATGAGTTCAACGAGATCAGCTACAATGCAATTAATATTAAGACTGGAATTTGGGACAAAATCATCACGTATATTGATATTGAAAAATTATATATCGTTAGGACAAAACTTTTAGGCACTGAAAATGAAATTATATATGAAAGTAAGAAAATCAATACTAATTTAGACAATTTGTTTGAAATCTTAGATTCACGTCATGACGATTATAGTCAGATTATTAAATTAGTTAATTATATCCCAGCATCCGTTAAATTATCAAAGTTAAGAGCAAGTTTATCAATTTTCAATGAACCATTTTATGACGTGTGTCAAAACTCAAATCATTCAAGAGTATTGAGTAATGTTTGTTTATCAAGGAATGAAATGAACAGTTTAAATCCTAAACAGATTTATCCATCGTTAGAACAATGTTATGCATCAATTGAAAATAATTGTAATTTATTTTCTAAAGAAATATATCAATGTAGCAAATCAAAAATCCATTATTTACCAATAATTAAAAATCATACCGATATTAAGCTGGGAGATTGTTCGTAT
>JAJMGX010000028.1:0-126954 GCA_030565865.1 Yamadazyma friedrichii | reverse complement strand
CAAATATTATAGTTATCCAGAAATTCTATTTACCGAACACTCCCCTATTGATACCGTCAATTATTATAGCTGCAAGGATTGTTTTAAGCATTATGGTTCAAAAGGTATCCATAACCACATTTTAGAATGTTATGAAAAGACTCACAAAGTTCTCAAACCGTATGTAACTGGGGACTATGTTGAAAAATGCAGGGGGTTCTGTTTTAACAGTTGTAAGTGCCAGGAGACGTATGTCATTGTAAGTCCCAAAGAGGTTTTGCCCCAGGCCATCGAACTGCAAACTCGTGAAGATGTAGAAGATCGATTTATTTTGGAACCGCATTTGCACAAGTTGTTGATTGAAGAAAATACACAGTATATTTAATCGGGAAACAAGTCATTGGAGACAGCTCTAAGAAGGCATATGTTGGAAAAAAGGGATATGAACAAATTAAAGTTGACCACGCTGTAGGTATTTTTAGTACTAGCGCCATGGAAAATATTTGTACGGCACTGGTAAAAGAATTTATCAAGTCAGATTATTCTAGGGGTATTAAGTATTACCTACAATTGAGCAAGTTGAACAGTTACTTGTTTCTTTTGATTCTGAATGGATTATCAGGAAAATTATCTACCGGAAACTGACCATTAGAAACTGCAATTTCAAGAGGTTTAAATAAACTTCTAATGATTCCAGTAATATGGGTCTTAATCTCTGCTAGCCTCTAATGTACTAATATCAATTTTCTTCCTAAGACACCAATCACTAGATTGCGTAATTCTTCTAAATTATCATAGTTATTTTCACTTTCTTTGAAAAATCTATGCTTTTTATCAATCCTTTATGGCAAGAATATTAAACTGTCCAATTTTTTAAAATTGCATTCAATCCAATAATCATCAATCTGGGGGGGACCAAACTGGAACAACGTGAAATAAATAATTATCAAAAATACTGGTAGTCCCTTCTGGACAACTTGAATTGACTAACGATTCAATTGATAATCTAAATGGTACAAGAGAATAAACTCTATAACCAACTACCATTGTTTCCGTATCTGGTAGACATAATAGCCTATAAATTAGTGCTAAATATTCAGCCGTCGATAATGCCTTTGAAGAATCTACAATTTTTCTTAAAATAGTTGCATCGATTATTAAATTATCTGTTATTAAAAATCTTAATAACTTTGCTCGTAACGCCAATAACGATCCCATGGAATGTATTGTAATAAAAGCATTGTATCCCTAGTTTAACAAGATATTTACCACAGTAATGATAATTTAACTGCCCAACCTGATTTTTAACAGTTTGTAATATTTTTATCTGCTAAACATATATATGTGTGTTCCTGTTTGTGTATTCCTGTGTATTCATCACTAAAATATATTTTAGCCGCGAAGCATTTTTTTACCTCTTCAACTTATCGTTAAGTTAATAAACTTAAACATCCTCAATGACCTATGAAATTCTATTTTAAAATTTAATATTCCAAATGTACCTCCGTCAAACTATCGATTTATGACGTTTATTTAGTAAAATGTTTAGGATTATAACTTAGTCAAAGATTAGAAGTATACTCCGTGGACAATTATGATATTTATTAGAGATATTTATAAAACTCTTCTATCGAAAGAAGTGAAACGGTCATGACAATATTTAGTGAAATATTTGTCCTGTTTATGTGTTGAAAGGTCAACGTTCTGTTTAGAAAGATATTTAGGAGTTAAAAAGGTAGTGTCGAGACCTGCTCCCTGATTATCCTTGATGCGAAATTTTAAATTTATTTAATCTATCACAACTTGAAATGAATGCTAGGGAAAATGATGATGATAATCGTCTATTCAGCAACAATGAAATTAATGAATTAGTTAGATTAATCATTGAAGCGGCAATTGATCCTAGGCAAAGAAGTTTAATATTAACGGTCAATTATCAGGGAAATGATTTATCACAATTATCGGCGGCTAATTTGGCTAGGGTAAGACTGTTTTTGCAAGGGAACATGGCTGGGATCATCCGTAATGTTGAATTTGATACTCCTATAACTGTAGTTGATCCGACAATTAGAGGTATGTTTGCTGCTGATGCTCATTTAGAGCACTCCATGATTTCACTCATAAAAAATTACTACAAAGTATACTTTTCACTTCCTTATAAAGCTAGGTGTAATGCAAGAACTAAACCACAAGGTCACCCATCAAAACCTGTTAAAGCACAATTATATGGGATAAATCCTAAATTTGTGGGATTTGAAAATGGGTTTCTTACGGACCGATTAAGAATACTTCACGACTACTTATCAGATGCATTTAGAGATATTGATTACCCTTCTACAAGGTTCACAGAATTAGCGAAGGTGATGAAAGAACTTTCAACGGCCAAGGTTGACTATGATGTCCCGATTGATAACGAAACGAAAGTAGTTAAAGCATTTGATGCCTGTATTACGGATCCTGTAACAAAATTATTAGTATTTGCTGGATGTCTGCCCAAAATTTCCGACGATAGAATAACTACAGCTAGAATTAAAAAAAAATGGAATGATAATGAGGTCCCAATTAATTACTTAATTTCGGATACTAAACCAGATATTTTGATTGATGGGCCCCATAGAAAGTCAATTATGTTTTGTGAACTAAAGGCTCCTGATTTCCGTAAATATAGGGGAGTTCTTGAGAATGATCCAGGCCTGAATATTGATCAAAATTTCAAGAACCTATTGTTGCAAAATGCTTATTATTTAATCAGTACGGCAACTGACATATCTTTGATGTCTGATTTCCACTGCATAGTTATTTTTGGCTTGAAGTATTCCAGGTCACAGAGACGCAGAGAAGCTCGCCATCAAAAAAAAGACTCAGACCGTATAGCTGAGACTCGTAGAGAAGAAGAGAAAAAAGAAAAAGCAAAAAAAGAAAAGGAACCAGAAGAGGACGAAGTAGAAGAAAATGAAGAAAAAGAAGAAGAAGAGGAGGAGGAAGAAGAAGAAGAGGAAGAAGAGGAAGAAGAGGAAGAAGAGGAAGAAGAGGAAGAAGAGGAAGAAGAGGAAGAAGAAGCTGCTGAAACTTCTGAAAATGCCAAAACATCTTATGATGCCAAAATATCTGAAAATCCCAAAACATCTGAAGACGTTACTTTCCAATGCCAATTCATTGATACCAATACTGCTGGTATAACGATTCAAAGTGTTTTTGCTAGTATTTTATACTACCAATTAACACGAAATCAATGGATGCAACATACAAACTGTAGCATATTTAGCCGTAAGTTGATTCGTCTGGGGTTTCACCTATCAAGTATATACCGTTCATTGCTACGAGAATTTGAAACTATAATATATTCAAAGATACAAAAAACTAATAGTATGAAAAATATTGAACTAAATATAAATAGTTTAAAAGACCTTGAAATTGTTTGTATCAATGATGATTCAGATGCTCAAGTATTGAAATTTAAAAATAACAAATATAATTCCAATTTTATAAGTGGTTCAACTAATGCAGATGAAACAATCATTATTAAAATGTACGACAATATGTCATTAGATAAACTTTATGCTTTAAACTGTAATAAAGATGAAGAGAGTTTAAAGGACTTTAAAGAATGGATTGTGGGAGAATGGGTTGATGAGGTAAGACGGTACCTAAAAATAAGTAATTACCGGAAGAGATATCCAAATGAAACTATTGATGTTCCTAAATTCTTCAGTCATGGTATACTTCAACTCACTGATGGAGATACTTACATATGTGGCGGGTTATTTATTGCAATGAGTTATATTGAACCAATGGAGTATCCCCCATATTCCCCCATGATTGATAGTTTGGTTATGGAGCGTTGTAAAAGTTCAATCAAAATATTACGTAAATTAAATGTAAAGAACAACTATATTTGTCGGGACGAATTAATTTATCATGACGAAAAATTATTCTTGATTAATTTTTCAAATAAATTTAGGGATTATTACGACCGCAAACGTTCAAAATTTGATGATCTCAATGAGGCATTGGAATACTTAAAACGTGAGTCTACAGTAAAATTAAAATATCAGGATAATAATGAGTCTCAGGTAGGCGATAGTAATGTGAGATTAGGTGACAATCATGAGCCAAACGGTGACGTCAATACAGACAATGTTGGCACAGATTTACACCATTATCATGAAGGTATTAATAGAAAGCGAACTTATGATGGAGTTGATTCGTAAAAAATGAGATGCGTGTAATATAATGTATAGGTAGATATATTGGAAGATGGGGATATGGTAAATTGAGATTTGTGAAATTAGGATCTAGGCAAACGGAAGTGGGAAGTTATTGCATTGGTAAAGAGCGATTAATAGTGATTATTATATGTTTAATTTATCCAACTCTTTTGTCAATACTTGAACCCGGAATATGATCTTTGCCGTTAATATCAAGTTTTGAAAGTTATAAAGTGATTTTAATCTTAAATAAGCGATTGTATTTCTAATCTCTTACTTGTGGAGATTTCAGTATGTCAGTTCCTCATACTTTATAAATTGTGTTTGTGAGAATGCATTCCAAAAAGGAACAACTCGTATAAATAGAATTTAAGGAAGCCTTTAAAGTTTTAAAACTCTAGTAGTCTTAAGTATTTATAATGTCATAACGAGATTATTGCATCTTTTCTGCTTTCTTGTCTCATTATTTTTTTGATTGCAAAATCGATGTACAAACATTATATCGCGTAAAAAACACAAAATTTGAAATATTTTGCAACCACTAAAGAATGCAAGCTCACATAGTGGAAAACAGTGGTGTAATATCAGATCAGTTGAGCTTCTCCACATTAATGGAAACTGAATCATTAGAAAATCATTCAAATCCTCAATTAATTCCCAAAGAGCCTTCCATTGCTTCATCAAAAATCAGCCCGTTATCGTTAGATCAACCAGGACTATTTTCAATTACTACTGAACTACAAGAACTTAATAATGGATCCAAAAGTTCCGCAGTAACTCAGTCCAATAACAATAATACTATAACTCATGCCATACCCCCACACACTGTCGGTTTACCACCCAGAACCACAACTACAACTTTATCAGTTGTTGAAGACCGTAAAACTAGAAATATATTAGTTAGAGCTATACATTCGTTCAAAAGACAAAGAATTAACAAAGGATTAAATGGAGATTTATCAGGTTTATCATTGCAAATGATTAGTTTGGGTCTGAGTATTGGTACAGGATTATTAATAGGATCAGGTACATTATTATCAACAGCAGGGATATTACCAGTTATGATGGGGTATTTGGTAATTGCAATATTCGTATTTTTAACAATTCAAGCATTGGGTGAGATGGCAGTGGTAATGCCTGTTTCAGGTAGCTTTATAAAGTATACTGTTGACTTTGTTGACAGAAGCTGGGGTTATACCATTGGGTGGAATTATGTATTCCAATGGATCTTTTTGTTGCCTTTAGAGTTAATTGCTTCGACATTAGTAGTTGATTATTGGGAATTAGGATTGCCCAAATGGGGGGTGATCACTGTACTTTATTTTTCCACCGGTGGATTAAATTTTTTCACGGTTAGATATTTTGGGATTTTTGAAATTGGATTTTCAATAATTAAATTAATATCAATTTTTTCATTTATAGTTATTTCAATACTAGGGATCTTTGGATTACTTGGTAATGAGGCTATTGGGTTGAATAATATCAACAATCCCGGAATAGTAAGCGATAGTTTAAACAATTCCATTATTTTGAATATTTTAATTTTTGCTAGTTTTAGTCTAGCAGGACTGGAATTAATTGGCATTGCAGCTATCGAATCGTCAAATCCCATTAAAAACTTACCAAAAGCTATCAAACAAATGATTTGGAGAATTTTAGTTTTTTATTTAATTTCATTAGTGCTTATTGGATTTATTGTACCGTACAATAACGAGTTATTATTATCATCAAATGACAGTGAAAATACAACTGCATCGCCGTTTGTGATTGCTTTGAATATTATAACTAATGTCCCCATACTATCAAGTATATTCAATTTCGTAATATTGATATCAGTTATATCGGTAACTCATAACTCAATTTATGCATCATCAAGATCATTAATTTCGTTAAGTGAAAATAATATGGCACCAAATTTTTTGAATTATATTGACAAAAAGGGCAGACCACTTATAACTATCCTTATAACCTTGGCTTTTGGAAGTTTATCATATTTAACTATATTAACCCCTAGTGGATCCAAAGTGATGTTTGACTGGTTGATTAGTTTAGGTGGATTATCAGTATTATTCAGTTATATAACAATATGTTATTGTCATATTAGATTTAGATTGTTATTAAGATTGCAAAAGATTAAATTGGCGGAAGAATTACCTTATAGAGCGGTATTTGGTATTTGGGGGTCAATTTTAAATATTATTTTTGGATGTTTAATTATTATTTTCAAGACTTATTATAATTTCATTGACAATTATAACGAATCAACTAAATCTTTTAACTGGTTCTTGATCCTTCAATCTAACTCATGTTTGTTATCTATTATTGGATGTTTTGTCATTCATAAATATTTTAATCGTGGTGAAAAGATAGATTTTGATAATTATCAATTCACTGATGGAATTTTTTCAGATGAGATTGGGCGAGAAGAGAACAAGATTACAATTGAATTATTGAAACAGAAGTATAATAATTATTCAATTGGTCAGAAATTAGGCAAGTTGTTTTGTTAGATACAGCCGTAGGTATAATGGATTTGAAAGGTATGTAGTGAATGTATTTGCATTGTGTTTTGGTTGATAATTGATTTGATAAGAACGCGATTATCTCTCACAGGTTTTGAAACAAGGCACAAACAACGATAATAAATAGTTAGTACCGTACTAACAAGTCTAGAGCAAATTGTGAATTGTAGCTCTTTGGCAGATTTACTTTTGCTAAAGCAGTCGGTGAATAATTTACCTTATCAAGGTCATACAAATTATGATAAGCAACATTTCTTGAATAAAGTTGATGATCTACAAAAGACAATTGAAATTAAAAGAAATGTTTTAAGTGAAACGAAATTTAAGTTTGTAGGAGAGCCACTAAGGAATAATAATAATAAAGCTAGAACCACCTTAGTCCCTGTGTTCAGCGGTCTTCCACCATTTAAAAAAGGTATCACAAGAGAGAAAATCATTATTAGCGACATGATAAACCATTTACTAATTGAAGATTTTATTCATTGTATTATTATTAACGATAATAATAGCAACTCAATAAATTTAACCAATGGGCAATCTTCAATAATCGAATTGACCATAAACGGAACAATAGTTTTGAATCAGCTTGAAAATTGTAGACTAAACTTAAAATGCCATCAATTGAGAATCCACAACTGCAAAAACTTGATAATCGATGTTGATGTTAGTGATAATATCAATAATTACAGTATTATTCTTGAACATTGCCAAAATTTAAAGTTCTCCCAAGACGTTAAAATAAACGACTTTAATTCTGCTTTAACGGTGTCAAACAATTATGAAATAATTAAAATGGATAAATGCGATTCTTTACCATGGATCAATGATTGCCATGATGAATTATCAGACAACGATGTTGTTTTAATTAACAAGTCTATAATGAATAATGTAGATACGTAATGCAACGAAATGGAATCCGAACCCTCTATACTACTGTATCCTCTCTCGTATACTGCTCATATCTACCCAGGATTAAATAGCAATTATTGTTATTGATTTTGCTATTGTTTTGTAGTTGTAACCAGCAACTAGCTGGGTTTAATCGAAGTAAACATCAGATTTAGTGGTAAATTAGGCGTGTATTCGTGCATATATTAATCCAAATGTAGGGTATTTTTTGACCCGTATCATTTACAATTGGACTCGAGCATCCTGATATATTTTATTTAGTCTACATAACTATCTCTGCTGTGATATTCTCAAATGCCTTATTGTTAGATATCCTATTGTCTGTATCGCAGTATATGGTAACTGTCCTGAAACCGTTCCATGGCTCTGTTACTCGATAATCGCTCACTGATTGTTTACTGCCAAATCTGATCTCTAATTACCCTAAGCTATCCTAGGCTACCCTAGGCTGCCCTAGGCTACCCCAAGCCGCCCAAAACGCTCCCAATACCCTTCCCAGTACCCCTACCCAGAATCCAGCTGACCCACTGTCTCCAGTCACAGTTAACGAGTTACCGAAGTGGCTGCAAAAAAAAAATGAGATCCCGTCATTTACCACTCACCGAGCATTACCGATGAATAGCGAAGCAGAAATTTTACCACCACAAAATTATAAAGTGTCATTAGAATCCAGCTTTTAGGATTTTACTTCAATAAATCTAGCACAGACAGTTGTAGTTCGGATCAAACATCAACTAGTTTAGATAATAGACAAATGACGGTATTAAGCGAGAAAATCCCGTTGGGTGAGTATATCTTTTTAAGAATTTGTCAATCAAATCCTAAATTAAGATCGATATTTGGTGTTCCAGGTGACTATAATTTGAATTTGATGGAGCATATCTATTCAGATGCGGTGGTGGAACAGGACGTTAAGTTTGTTGGTAATTGTAACGAGTTAAATGCTGCGTATTGTAGTGATGGTTATGCGAGAATTATCGATACGTTTTCAGTAATGATTACAACTTTGGGGGTTGGTGAATTGAGTGCCATGAATGGTATTTCGTCAGCGTTTTCTGAATTCTCACCAATTTTGCATATTGTTGGTAGTATTGCAATTGGAAAAGAAAAGATTAATAATGTGATAAAAGCCAGAAACGGTACAGAATTTCACAATTGGCACCATTTAGTGCAAAACAAGAGTCAATTAGAAATGCCCGATCCCGATGTGTATATGAAGATGTGTGAACCAATATCTATTGTTAGAGAAAAATTAACTTATGACGGCATTAAAGATGGTAGCAACTTTGATAAGATTGATAATGTTATCAATCAAATTTTAATGGAATCAAGACCTGGGTATTTATTCATTCCTGCTGATTTACCCGATATTAAAGTTTCAAGTGCAAGATTGAATAAACCATTCCCGTTTACTTGTACTGCTTCACGTGGCAAAGAAATGGTCAATGAATTATCTAGTAAGATTTTAAATCATTTATATAAATGCTCTAAACCATCGATTCAAGCAGACGATTTAATTACTAAATTTCATAGTTATAATAATTTCCAGAAAATCATTAGTAAAGTTGCTAATAATAAAGCAGTTAAATTATATTCTTCTAGAATTGGTAAACATATTGATGAAACGTTGAGTAATTTTATTGGGGTGTATCCATCATCAAATAAAGCAGTGATTCAAAGTTATCAAAATGACAGTGATCTATTGATCATTTTTGGCTATTCTAATTTCGAAACTAATGGAATTTATAAAATGATGAATCATTATGAAAATATTAAAACTATAATTCATATTAATCCCGATTACATTTCGATTAATGATGAAATCATCAGTTTAAAGAATAAACTTGGTAGAATCTTTAAAATGAACGAGTTGATTGAGAAAATCGCTAATGATTTGGATACCACTAAATTAGCCAGCCAAGATAATACACTGATGTATAAATCACAAACCATGACATTGCCAGTAAACGAGGGTCCAAATTCAAGGGTTAGTCAAGATAAATTATTTAATTTTGTCAATTCTTATATGCAACCGGGAGATATTGTAATGTGTGAAACTTCATCATTCTGTTTTGCATTACCTGATTTAACATTTCAAAAGGATGTCAGAGCAATATATAATTCATATTATGCATCCATTGGATTTGCCTTACCTGCTTGTGTAGGGGTTACCATGGCATTAAAAGATTTGGGTCTTAAAAATAGAGTATTACTATTTGAAGGTGATGGATCAGCCCAAATGACAGTGCAAGAAATTTCCACATTTTTAAGGTTTAACCTAACCAAACCCAAGATATTTTTAATGAATAACGAAGGATATACCATCGAAAGAGCCATTATGGGAGAAACCCGAAGTTATAATGACATTAATTATTGGAACTGGGAGTTTGCATTAAAAATGTTTGGTGATTTGAATGGCGAGGTTTCAAATTATATCAAGTTTAACGATGGTAAATCATTTGACGATTATTTTGAAAGGGAAATGCCAGTGCAAGTGGACGGATCAGAGAAATTACAACTATTTGAAGTTATGATGTACAAAACTGATTATTCCCTGGGATTAAAATTCTTTTTAAGTAAATGAAATGAATCAAAGTTGGGAAAATAAACATTATGCAAATGCAACCCCTCTACGCCTCTACTGTATCTTTCAACCGTGCCGTTTATACTGAGCCGGTGGCTATAGTCTTTGTGTAACTTTAACAATATTACCGATGGATATGTGCTTCGGAAATGAGTTGGGTAGTGTTCACCTCAATAGTTAAATATGGGGTAAGGAACCAAAGACCCGAGATATAAATTCAAGTGATTTCTCAGTTTTCAATTTTTTAACCTTATAGACTAGACTCAAGTCAAGACAACAGAGATGCTTGCTCCTGTAGATTCTGATTATATATTGGAAAATCCCAATCGTTTACCATTGACTCAGTTATACAGACAGTTTTTCCCCCTTAAAGATGCAAGCTACTCCAAATCGGTTAGAGGTACGGAAACTGAAGGGTATTCTGCAATTTATAGAAATGCTGCAAGTGTAAATCGAGCTAAAAAATTCATCGTTGAAGGTACTGAAACGGTTCACTTGAATTTTGAGAACATGGCTAGAGAAGTTCCTGAAAAAGAATGTTTTAAATTCAGAGAATATGATTATTTTAATGAAAAACCAAAAGGTGACTACATTTCGTTTAGTTATCAACAGGTCAGAGAAATGAAAGATCAATTAGGTTCAGGAATAATGTATCATCTTTTGAACAACCCTTTTAGAGATGCAACTAGATATTCATCACATAAATTAGTCGACACTCATTTGGAAAACTACACCAAATATAACCAAGACAACGCTAGTTTTATTGTCACGTTATATGCTGCTAATCGTTGGGAATGGTTGTTGACTGATTTGGCATGTGCCAGTTATAGTATTACTGATACTGCGTTATACGATACTTTGGGTGAAAATGCATCAGAATACATTTTGGAATTAACTCAATCGCCAATTATATTTTGTTCCAAACAACATATTAACGGATTAATTCAATTAAAGAAAAAATTACCCGAAAAATTAGGTAGCGTTATTTCAATTGTTTCCATGGATCCTTTATTTCAATACGATAATCATTTAAAAGGTAAAGCCGACGAAATTAATATTAAATTACTTGACTTTAACCAAATGATTGGATTAGGTAAGATTTTCCCATTACCAAATTTACCGCCAAATCGTGAAACGTTATATACTATTAGTTTTACTTCTGGTACCACTGGTTCTTATCCAAAGGGTGTTTGCTTAACTCAACAAGCTGCATCGTCATCATTGGCATTTTTATTACCTACGTTACCAATTACTAGGAATTCGTTATCATTTTTACCTTATGCCCATATTTTTGAAAGAGAAACGGTATTTTGTACGTTAGCAACTGGTGGCTGTGTTATTTTACCTCAATTGAATTATAGTCCATTAACATTAATTGAAGATTTGAAATTAAGTAAACCAGAAAGGATTTCGTTAGTTCCACGAGTTTACAATAAATTTGAGGCCGCTATCAAGAATTCAACCATTCATAATCCTAACCTTTCCGATTTCAAGAAGCGTATGTTCCAAAGGATTTTTGACTCTAAGATAGATCTTCAAAGTCGTGATGATTTTACCGATGGTAAAACTGCTTTGTACGATAAATTGGTAATTAATAAAATTAAATCACAATTTGGATTTGACAATATGATTATGGCTTTCACTGGAAGTGCCCCAATTGATCCTGATACGGTTAAATTTTTAAGAGCTGCGTTACAAGTCGGATTATGTCAAGGTTATGGATTAACCGAAACCTTTGCAGGACTTTGTATTGCTCAGCCATTTGAAGCAATACCAGGATCATCAGGTCCACCAGCATTAAACTCTGAAATGAAATTAAGAGCTATTCCTGAAATGAATTATAACATTGATGATGAAGCTGGACCAAGAGGTGAATTATTAATTAGAAGTTATCAGAATTTCTCATCGTATTATAAAAACCCAGAAGAAACTCAAAAGGCATTAGATAAAGACGGGTGGTTTTCTACTGGTGATATTGCAAGAATTGATAAAATCACTGGGAGAGTTTATATTATTGACAGGGTTAAAAACTTTTTCAAATTAGCTCAAGGGGAATATATTTCGCCAGAAATAATTGAAAATAACTATCAATCGTCCAACCCAATATTATCCCAAATGTACATTCACGGAGACTCCTTGCAAACCTTCGTGGTTGGGATATTAGGAATTGATAAAGCCAATTTAGTTAATTTTTTATCCAAACATTGTGGAATTTCAATTGACCAGTTAAATTCGGTAACTGATCAACAAATCTTAAAATTTATAAACGATAGAAAACACAAAAAGGTATTAATTAATTTCTTAAATCAATCAGTACCCCAATTGAAAGGATTTCAAAAAGTTAGAAATGTTGCCATCGAGTTTGAACCATTAACTTTGGAAAGGAATGTGGTCACTCCCACCATGAAATTGAAAAGACCAATTGCCAAGAAGTACTTCGATAGTGTCTTAACTCAGTTATATGAAGAAGGTTCATTGATTGATGCTAAATTATAATTAGATGATTGTTTATTATATATTACAGTAGGTTCTCAATTCTGTCTCTCTTCTCACTATTAATCTCAATCGCGGTATCGATTGAAAAAATTTCAACAAGATGGTATGTAATGAGATTCAATACATCAGGTATTATTGGATTGATGGGTGAATCATCGCTTCAAGTGGGCTACCATCAATGCGTCGGGGGTATACTATCAAATGTACCCAAAAAACGAAGGGAAAGGACCGAAGACTAACATATTTTCTAGACAACTATCACCACCAACGTTGAAAATAAAGAAACTGGAATTTCATTAATTGCTGCCCACAGTCATATTAGTGGATTAGGTTTAGATGCTAATTTAAAACCCCAAGAAAATGCCCAAGGTATGGTTGGACAATTGAAAGCTAGAAAAGCTGCTGGAGTTATATTAAAGATGATTCAACTGGGTAAAATTGCCGGTAGAGCAGTATTGATTGCTGGACCACCATCAACGGGTAAAACCGCCATTGCTACAGGGTTATCCCAAAGTTTAGGTAGTGAAGTGCCTTTTACTGCCATTGCTGGTAGTGAAATATTTTCATTAGACTTGTCGAAAACCGAATCATTAATTCAATCATTTAGAAAATCAATCGGGATTAAAATCAAAGAAGAAACAGAAATAATCGAAGGAGAAGTCGTTGAAATTCAAATTGATAGGTCAATTACTGGAGGTCACAAACAAGGTAAATTAACCATTAAAACCACTGATATGGAAACCATTTATGAATTAGGTAATAAAATGATTGAAAGTTTAACTAAGGAAAAAATTTTAGCTGGTGATATTGTATCAATTGATAAATCATCAGGCAAAATCACCAAATTAGGTAAATCTTTTACCAGAGCCAGAGATTATGATGCCATGGGACCGGAAACTAAATTTATTCAATGTCCTGAAGGTGAATTACAAAAAAGAAAAGAAGTTGTTCATACCGTTTCATTACACGAAATTGATGTTATAAATTCAAGACAACAAGGGTTTTTAGCGTTATTTTCAGGTGATACCGGAGAAATCAGATCGGAAATCAGAGATCAAATCAATACTAAAGTTGCCGAATGGAAGGAAGAAGGTAAAGCAGAAATCATACCAGGGGTATTATTTATTGATGAAGTTCATATGTTAGATATTGAATGCTTTTCATTTATAAATAGAGCCTTAGAAGATGAATTTGCCCCAATTGTTATAATGGCTACCAATAGAGGAATTTCCACTACAAGAGGTACAAATTATAAATCGCCTCATGGATTACCAATGGATTTGTTAGACAGATCGATTATAATCCATACCAGCACTTATAATCAAGAAGAAATTCAAAAAATCTTATTAATTAGATCACAAGAGGAAGAAATTGAATTAACCGGAGATGCATTAGCTTTATTAACCAAAATTGGACAAGAAACAAGTTTAAGATATGCATCCAATTTATTATCAATTTCCCAACAAATCAGTTTAAAAAGAAGATCGAATATTATTGAGTTGAATGATATTAAACGTGGTTACATGTTATTTTTAGATCTGGATAGATCAGTTCAATATTTACAACAAAATAAAGATCAATATATTGATAATGATGGTAAAGTTATCATGGGATCAAACCAAGGTGAGGTCAAGGGGGTAGAAAAGGAGTCTGATAAAATGGAGACCGATTAATGCCAATTAGCTTGTTTACCCCACTGATTTAGAAGTCTTCGGTAATCTGAGTAACAGTAACTGTAGTAATAGTAACTGTAGTAATATCAACTGTAGCAATCCGGACTTTGTAGATGTAGTAATATCCACTGTAGTCATCCTGACTGCGGTAATCTTTGTGGTAATCTTTGTGGTAGTCTTTGTGGCAGTCTTTGTGATAGTCGTTGTGGTAATCTTCTTTGTAGATGTAGTTTAAAATGTAGAATGAAACAAATTAAGTCTCGTAACTCTCAAATTGACGGATAAACCCTTGTGTCTCACACAACAATATATATAAGACGTACCGCAGGTATGAGCTCACCAAGACCACTATGCACTGCACATTATGCCCTGCACAAGATCCCTATAGAGCGTATAGGGGAAACCTCAACACCCTTAGTTTAGTAATCGGCGGCCATCTGGAATTGTGTCGAATGGTATAGTTGCTATTACGAGTCGCTCGCTAAAGATTACCTCAGCTAAAATAGCCAGATTAACTGCTATTTCAATGGTAAACAAGGCATAACAACTAAAAACACATAATGTACTACTAATGGTGTAATTTCTAGATCGTACATTATTAATAATTGGTGGTGTATTACTGGGTGAAAAAAAGGAGTCGCAAAATTCTAGATTGCAAACCTCTGATAAAGCAATCTTGAGGGTTGCAAAAAAATAGGTAAGCAGCTGGTTTAAAATTGCACCATTTTGTAATAGCAAAAGATGAGTGGATGCATCATATTAGTTAGTAATGGACAAACTATAAAAAGGTATGTAAATCTTATATTTTATTAATTGTATTTTATTACACAATATTTAAAGTGTTTAAGTTATTAAGAAGACGGAAAGACTTTCTTATCAGACACAAGATGGCACCAGTTAATACATCAACAAATCCCCACCCCGAAGAGTCTGCTAAGCCAATATACACCAATTCTAATGGACAGCCAATTCCTGAACCATTTGCAACGCAAAGAGTTGGTAAACACGGTCCTTTATTATTGCAAGACTTCAATTTAATTGATTCATTAGCACATTTTGACAGAGAAAGAATCCCGGAAAGAGTGGTTCATGCCAAAGGATCTGGTGCGTTTGGATATTTTGAAGTGACTGATGATATTAGTGATGTTTGTGGCGCTTCGTTTTTAGATACCGTTGGTAAAAAAACCAGGACTTTTACCAGATTTTCCACTGTTGGTGGGGAATCCGGTAGTGCTGATAGTGCCAGAGATCCAAGAGGATTTTCCACTAAATTGTATACTGAAGATGGGAATTTAGATTTGGTCTATAATAACACCCCAGTGTTTTTCATCAGAGACCCATCAAAATTCCCCCATTTCATCCACACCCAAAAGAGAAACCCCGAGACTCACTTGAAAGATGCCAATATGTTTTGGGACTACTTGACTTCCAATACTGAATCGGCTCATCAAGTTGTTACATTATTTAGTGATCGTGGTACTCCAGCTAGTTACAGAAATATGAACGGATATTCTGGTCATACTTATAAATGGTCAAATAAAAAGGGAGATTGGTTTTATGTTCAAGTTCATTTTATCACCGATCAAGGTAATAAAGGATTAACCGTTGAGGAAGCAAATTCATTGGCAGGATCCAATCCAGACTTTGCTCAAGAAGATTTGTTTAAAAGTATTCAAGCGGGCGAGGCTCCTTCATGGACTTGTTATATTCAAACCATGACTCAAGAACAAGCCAAAAAGACGCCATTTTCAGTATTTGATTTAACTAAAGTTTGGCCCCATAAAGATTATCCATTGAGAAGATTTGGTAAATTGGTTTTGAATGAAAATCCAAAAAATTACTTTGCTGATGTTGAACAAGCTGCGTTTGCTCCTTCTCATACCGTTCCTTATATGGAAGCAAGTGCAGATCCTGTGTTACAAAGTAGATTATTTTCTTATAATGATACTCATAGACACAGATTAGGTACCAATTATACTCAAATTCCCGTAAATTGTCCTGTTACAGGGAAAGTGTTCAATCCTCATATGAGAGATGGTGCAATGTCTGTGAATGGCAATTTAGGTGCAACGCCAAATTATTTGGATTCTACAAGACCTTTGGAATTCAAACAATATAGTTTACAAGAAGATCAAGAGGTTTGGGAAGGGGCAGCCACTCCATTCCATTGGGTTGCTACTGACGCAGAATTTGACCAACCAAGAGAATTATACAAGGTTTTGGGTAAAGTTCCAAACCAACAACAACATTTATCTCATAATGTTGCGGTTCATGTTTCTGCGGCTAGACCAGATATTCAAGATAGGGTATTTGAATATTTTTCCAAGATTCACCCTGATTTAGGTGCTGCAATCAAGAAAGAGACTTTACAATTAGCTCCAAGAAAGTAGATATCAATTTGTTTATGTCTATGACTATATCTGTTTTTTGTTCCTTTCTTTTTCTTATTTCTTCTGTTCCTTTCTTTGTCTTTTCTTGTGTTCCTTTCTTGTGTTTGCTTCTTACTGTTCTCGTTTCTTACTGTTCTCGTTTCTTACTGTTGTTGTTTCTTACTGTTGTTGTTTGTTTCTTACGTGTTTGTTTGTTCTCTTCCCTCGTTCCACGTATAGACGAATAGAGCTTACCTGTTTCTTTTCTTCCCTTGTTCCCTGTAAAGACGAGTAGAGGCAGTAGAGTGCCGAGTGAACAAAATATATACTAAAAGTACCTCTACGTTTTATAATACTCTCAATTGAGATAAATTCATATCATTGAGTTGATATGGTCATACCATGATGTGAAGGGAACCCCTGATTAACCGCTTCCTTTAGTATTTAAAATTAACGCAACAATTAAACCATACAATCCTAAAACTTCGGCAAAAATTAAAATTAAAACAATCCCAACAAATAATCTTGGTTGATGCATAAATTGTCTTACCCCTTCGTCACCAACGATCCCAATGGCATAACCAGATGCTAAACAAGCAAATCCAACTGACAATCCACAACCTAAATGCATGATACCGTTGAACAACGAATACTCTTTCTCCGGCGATAATCCACCAGCAATCAAAACCGCCACCACCAAGCCATAAACTGCTAAAATACCTGACATAACCACAGGAATTAACGATCTCATGATTAACTCTGGTTTAAACGTACCGATACCTGAAATACCAATACCACTTTTGGCGGTACCAAACGCAGCTCCCGTACATGATAACACCATGGCGGCACAACAACCTGCAAAGCCCAAGAAGGGCGCAAAGCCTGGTGTGTATTCTTCACCCAATGCTGACATGTTTCCTGGTAATGTTCTTACTGGAGTGAACTTTGTCGATGGAGAAATGCGACCAGTGCGACTTCTAAAAGATGTCGCGGGAGCGCCCCGACATTGCGCACAGTTGGTTTTGAAAACAACAACTCAATACACGTTACAGAGCGTTAACTGGGAGATGAATGAGTCTCATGAGAAGTTACAGCTAACGAAACAGGACTTGAAGCTAATATACAATGAGATGTTGGGCAGCATACTACCCAGGATAGAATTGCATCTCCCCAATGAAGATGAGTTCAGATTGAAAGTGACGAACTCCTTACACGACTATCTAATTGCAGTGTTTGAAGATGCCAAATACGGCATGATAATCGATGGAATTGACATGGGTAAAAGTAAAATATCGATCCAAGAATTGTTGTCGATAAAGCCCAAGGAAAAGACCGAGCCGTTTGATTTCGAATTGAATAATCAACTTCGAACCATTTTACAGAACATTGAACAAGAAACTATCGAGGTTACCAGACTAAGAAAGCAAATACCCAGCGATATTAAACTGATTTATGACAATATCATATCCACTACGGATGAGGAAGTTTCTAAAATTTTGTCAGATTTAAATCAACAAGACGAGAACCAACTACTGACACAACAACCAGCGGAACAAATGGAAGTACAAGATGACCAGTCTCAGCAGCAGATGATCAAAGATTTCGAAGATCATCTTATAAAATTGAATGAATTAAGGGAATTAATCCCCGATCAGACATCAGAGTTAGATAAATTGAATGACATCATTACTTTTTTGCAAAAAAAGTATGAAACTGATAGTAGCTGATTGATAGCTGATATAAACTGTTAATAAATGATATAAGCTGATTAGCACTGCTTAATAACTGATATAAACTGATTCATATCTGATAAATAACTGCTTAATTACTGATAAACTGACGAACGCTGCTGTATATTAACGTGTATCGATGTTGATGGGGTCATCAAGGGTCTATATTAAGGTGCCAAAGGGGTTGGCTGCCAACGATTGATAACTGCTTAATAACTGCCTAAAATTCCTAATAAGTGCCTAATATCTGCTTAATAAACGATTAATAAACGATCAAGAACGATTAAGAACGATTAAGAGACTAACCAAGCATAAACTAAATATGTATACTAGACATGGTAACAATGTAAATTATTAATGCCTCCCTCTACCATTCTTTCCAGTGAGTTTCTGACAGTGTTTCACATACAAACTTTGAAATTATCAATGTTTACAAAATTTCGCAATTCGGTATAAGGTAAATAAATGAGATTCGTTAAAATCTAAATAACATCTAAACACCATCAGAGTAGGACAACTGCAGTTAAATAGTCATTGAAGAGTAGTAGATAACTATAGAGGTTTAACAAGGATGGTATCACCCACTAAAAATGTTGCTTTAAGATATTTAGACTCAATTAACGATACACCAACAAAATTACCTTTGCAACCATCGTCAAATTATAACAAATTTAAATCATCAACTTCCTCAGAAGATTTGGACAAATTGGCTATTCAATTGGATATTAATCCCATTTCAACCCCCACCAATGCAGCATTATTAAGAACAAAATTTGAAACCCCTTCGGTTACCGTGTCATCATTTAAAACTCCCCTGAATTTTTCATCATCATCAAATACTTCAAGTAGATCAGGTTCACCCATCAAAAAAAATTATAAAAGCATTGATACACCATTATCAAGGAAACAAGAACTTGCTCCCTTGAAAAAGCATTTAAATAATCATTCAAATGATTCTTCTTCAAATAAATCACCTTATTTATCCTCCCCAAGCAATAGTACTTCCACAGATTCGCCAGGTTATGAATATTTATGCAGAATCATGTCAATCAAAGTTTGGTTGGAAGATATTTTAAATGAAGAAATCGAAAAGACTCCTGCTGAATTAATTTCTGATATTAGAAATGGTATAATTTTAGCAAAATTATCAAATGTTATATTACCTACTAAAAGATCAGTGTTTACAAATCCAAAATTACAATTTAGACATACGGAAAATATCAATAGGTTTTTCAAATTGATGGACTTTTTAAGCGTACCAGATTTATTCACATTTGAATTAACTGATTTATATGATGCTAAAAATATTCCAAAAGTCTGGTTTTGCTTACATGCTATGAGCTACATGTTGCATAAATCAAACCCCAGTTTACCTCAAATTAAAAGTTTAGTAGGTAAAATAGATTTTGACCCTGAGGATATTAGAATTGCTAATCGTTCGTTAGTTGGTACTGGCTTACCAAATTTTACTAGTGCTGACAATGATGATAATCATTCGGGGGAGAGTAGTTATATGAATCGAGCTATTGCAACATCACCAACAAAATTAAGCCCGGTCAAATTAAATAACGAAAGCCCAACAAGATCTACCAATAGGAAAGAAGCAGCAAAGGTGGAAGAAGATAATAAGCCAGTGATGAAAACACCTGAAAGAAAATCAAAAGCTTCTGACTCTGATTCACCAAATATTTTTTATACCCCAAAAGATCAAATCATTAATCGTCCTGCAAATTTAGAAAATAACAATTACAAGGACAGTAAATATTATACACCAGAACTTGAAGATCATTTGCCAAACATTATTAAACTTCAAGCGTTATCTCATGGTGCAAGTTTCCGTTATGGTATGTTTGTTAATAAAATTATGTTGAGATCATATAGTGATGAATTGACTAATTTGTTTTCAATTATAAGAGGTAATTTAGCAAGAATGAAAACAATTCATAGACATAGAGATGAAGTATTGTTGTTTAGATTTGAAATTATTGATTTGCAATCTATTGCAAGAACAAAATTAATGAAAGCTAAAAGAAATTATAATTTTGAAAATTTTAAATACGAAATTACTCAATTTCAAAGTAAATTAAGAGGCAATTTAATAAGACATAAATTAAATTCAATTAGATTTAAATTATTAGAAAATGAAAGTAACTTAATTGAATTACAATCACAACTGAAAATGTTATTAATTTACAGTAAGACAATGACACTTTTAGAAAATAAAACTGAAATTGAACCACCAATTTTAGAATTTCAATCAATTATTCGTCGTGTTTTATATGAAAGATCAAAAATTAATAATTTAATTTCAAACTTGGATAACAGCGGAGGACTAATTGATTTACAATCATTAATTCGTGGTAAAAGGTTAAGGAAAGACTACTCCCAAAGATTGTATATTTTACATAAATCAACAAAAAGATTGACTTATTTACAAGCAATTGCCAGAGGGGGTGTTACCAGAACTAGATTATGTAACAACGTATTAGTCACTTTAATGCATGAAGATTTAATTATGAATGAATTGTTTGCTAAAGCCAGAGGTAATTTAGTTAGAAGAAAAATTAGCCATGATAACCATTTCTTAATTAAATATGAAGCAGAAATAATGAATGTTCAATCAATGTTTAGAGGTGTTTTAAGTAGATTTAAAAAAGATGTTATAATGGAAGATATCTATGATAATGTTTTTGAAATTATGAACTTGCAATCAATGATTAGAGGAAAAAAATTAAGAAATGAATTAAATTCAATTGATGCTTATTATTATAAAAATATGGAGAAATTAATTAAAGTTCAATCATATATCAAAAGGAACTTTGCTCAAAGAGCATACAAATCCTTAATTAGCATGAAAAACCCCCCGCTATCAATTATCCGAAGATTTGCGTACTTATTAAGTGATAATGATATGGATTATGAACAAGAAATGGAATTATCCGAATTGAAAGATAAAATTATTGAAAAATCCAAATCTAATGAAGAATTAGAAACGTTGATTGAAAACTTAGATATTAAATTAGGCTTATTGGATAAAAATAAAATTTCATTGGAAGATTTTATTACCAATAAATTTAAAAATTCAAATTTAATCAGTAATAAAAAAATTGATGATGAAATTAATATTAAAAATTTAGAAAAATTAAATAAATCGTCAAGAGAAAGAATTGAAAGTTATCAATCATTATTTTATTTTTTGCAAACTAAACCAATTTACTTCATCAGATTACATGAAAATATAGAATTGAATCTAAAAGAGACTAAAGAATTCAAAAACTTACAAAAATTTATATTATTATTGTTCCCCATTAAAGATTCATCAATAAATTTCCATGCAAGGGAAGAATTCTTTTTAATTAAATTTATTACAGCATTAATGACCAGTGATGTTAACTTGAATTGTAAAAATTTAACTGACATAACAAAATCAAATTGCTGCTATTGGATTGATTATTTATTACATTTTAATAATCATACTTACCAAAGACTTCATTTAAAATCTTTATTAGGTAAAATTATTACTATGGTAATCGACGATGATGAAATTGATTTTGAAAGTGATCCAAAAGTAATTCATAATGGGCTCATTGATAAAGATATGAAAATTAATGGGTTTAGTGAGAGAGATGCAAGTTGCTCAGCTGCTCTAGCAATTAAAGATCCTGATGTTTCTTCAAAATTTGTTCAAAATTTAATGAACTTACGAGAATTTGCAACTGAAACTTTAAATATATTAGACAGTACAATTGATAAAATCCCTTTGCATATTAAATTAATTGCTAAACATGGTTACGAATTATCGAAAATTTCATTCCCTGAAAGACTGGAACTGCAACATTTATCAGTTTCTGGTGTGATATTTTTTAAACATTATATTGCCAACATTTTCCAAAATCCTGAAAATTTTGGATTTTTAGCAAATGATCCATTTAATGTTGGAATTTTTAAAGGTAGATCCAAATTAAATTTAAAACATTTAAGTAGAGTTATTATGCAAGTATTTGCTTTAAAACCTTTTAATGATAATTTCCTTAAACCATTAAATGAATACATTCAAAATTCAATTGATACTGCAAAATCAATAATTTCAAGATTAATCAACGTTGGAGATTTTGAATCTGAATATAGATTGAATGATTATGATGACATTGTAACGCATGAAAGACCAAAGTTAAGTATGAAGGTAACTGATATGGTTGAAATTGAAAAAGTTGTTCAAAGAAATCTCGATACCATGGCACCAAGTTCGGATGATCAGCTTTATTTAATTGCAACCCAATTAAACAATGCCATTAATTCAGCCGATGATTTGGTTTCGTTAAGCGAGTTGGGTATGGTAACTTTAAGTTTAAATCCAACTACCAAGGAAGAGTCAATTGCTGATACAAAGGGTAATGCACTTTTCACTCAAGTTAAAAGATCAGTGTTATATATTATTAGAGTTCAAGAGGATAATGAATTATTAGATCTATTAATTTCTGGTATTCAACCACTGCATGAAAAGCTTTTTAAAGAAATTACTCATAATGAATCAAAAGAGTCAGAAATAAACTCCATAATCTTAAAAAGGAAACCATATCATAAAACTTCATTAGGTGATTTAACTCAAATAACGTATCACGAATTAAAGAAAAATGCTTTGGAAACCATCCTTCAACTTGAGTTTATGGGATTAGTTTCAAGAAACGGTTCATATCAAGGGATTTTAAACCAAATCGCTGTTGATATCAAAACGAAACATCAACAAAGGATCACCCGTAAATCCCAATTAGAGATTGCTATTAAAACCAATCAAAAATTAATTGAAAAATCAAAAGTCTTACAAAGACAACATAAAGATTATAATGCTCACATTGATAGTATATTATCAGAATTGCAACTGAAACCAAAGGATAAAAAATTATTTAATATTATACCAATTTTTAGTAAACAATATTTTTACCACCGTGAATTGAAAAAATCAAACAGATTACCAAAATTTGGGTCATATAAATACTCTGCTAAAAAATTAATCGAACAAAAAATCATCATTGATTTTGGTGGAGCATTAAATGCAAGATTCAACAATTCTTCCAAACTTGATTTTATGTTCAGTTGTCATCAAGCAGGTAAATTTACCATTGAAGCTGCAAATGGCACGGTTAATATACCAGGTGCATTTAGTTCAATATCATTAGATGAAATTTTAAATTTGCAATATGAAAATAAATCAACTTATGAGACTTTTGATGGTATGGTAATTTTTGATACTATGAATTTAACTTCATTTATTTTTAAAAAATTTTATGATATTAAAAAAGATTAATAGAGCGAAGGGAAAAGATATCATCAATAAAAATAGATTTAATGTACAAAAACGTCCATACTTGTATTTCTTAACATCAGAATCCAATTTGAATTATTTCTTTAATAATTCATCAATTTTGTTCTCTAAAGCGATTAATTTTTCATCTTTTTCAAGTCCTGCAGAAGTTAATTTTGAAACTTGAGATTCTAAATTATCAACTATTGATGCAAGTCTTTCAATAGTTGCTTTCAAAGTTGGAGCTTTACTTTCAGTCTTGGTTTCAGTTTTAGGCTCGGGTTTAGTTTCAGCGGTTGGTTCTGATTTTGGTTCAACTTTGTCAACTTTTTCAACCTTTGGCTCGACTTTTTCAACTTCTTTTGGTTCAATTTTTTCAACTGAATTAACAGGTGTTTTAATATCTTCAACCGAGTTTGATTTTGGTGTAGTAGTAACTGATCTAAGAGTAGGAGCAGGTGTGCTAGTTGATGATGGCTCATCTTTAGTTTCTTCGACTAACTTAGCATCGTCTTCAGGTTTCTTAACTTCTTCCCATTCATCATCTTTAACTCCACTTTCAACTTCTTCTTCAACATCACTACCTTCAGTAACTTTATCGAGGAGATTATTAACTTCTTTTGAAGCTTTTAAACTTGAATCAACTGATTTTGGTTGTTCAATGACAACTGGTTCAACAACTTTTTTAGGAGTTTCGACTTCTTTAGTTTTAGTAGCTTCCTTTTTAGCTTCTTCAGCTTCTTTAGCAGCCGCCTGTTTAACTTCGTCAACTTTTATTGCTGGTTTAGATTGATGGACTGAAGCTTCAGTACCATCATAAATTGATTCCATACTCATTAATAATGGACCATTACAATCTTTACCATTTAACCATTCTGACACTTGCAAAGCAGCTTTATCAGATGGACAATCAGGGAAGATATCGCTCTGAAATAATTCTGATCTTCTTGGTACCCTAAATGATAAAGGTTCAATTATATGATCATTGACGGTCTTATAACATCTTAAAATTTCATTTTCTTTAACATTTACCGCTCTTTTTGGGGATGCCGTGAAGCCTCTTTGCGGATCAATTGATGGGTACTGTGATAAATCATGTAAATAATC
Source organism: Yamadazyma friedrichii (assembly GCA_030565865.1). Lineage (NCBI taxonomy): Eukaryota > Fungi > Ascomycota > Pichiomycetes > Serinales > Debaryomycetaceae > Yamadazyma > Yamadazyma friedrichii. The sequence continues at coordinate 102,075 of JAJMGX010000028.1, read as the reverse complement.
ATTTTCGTATTCATAATATCTAATATTACCGTCACCTTTACCAGCTAAATATAAGATTGAGGTAGCATCATCAAAAATTGGGATCAAAACCCCTGATGATTGATCAATAACTAAAAAGCCATCAATTGCACCTTTGCTAATATCATTGGCGTCCCAAACACCAACTTGACGATCTGATAATCTTGAAAATCCAGTGGTAACAACTCTATCCGTATTACCAAGCCATGCTACTCTAACAGGTTTTGCTCCAGTATGACCAGGACCCTCGGAAATAATTTTACCAGATCTAATATCCCAGACTCTTAATTTTTTATCCCTTGAAGCCGTTAACATTAATGAACCATTATAATTAAAAGCAAATGAGGTGACCAAGTCTTTATGTTGTAAGGTGATTTCATCTTTACCAGTCTCTAAATTCCAAATTTTAACGGAGTAGTCCAATGAACTGGATGCCACAACATTTTCAACACATGGATGAAACTGAACTTTACCAACTTTTCTTGTATGACCTGATAAAACTTTAACTGGTTCAGTAATATCTTTAATTTCATCATTTTCATCTAAATATTTATGGAATGAATAGTCTTGTGGGATTTCCCACAATAAAATCTTACCATCATCTGAACAACTAACAATTTGTTGTTCATTAAAAGGATTGAACGCAGTATCTAAAACTGGGCCCTTATGTCCCCTGAAAAGTGACACGGTATCAGGAGCTTTACCGACTTCTTTGACGGGAATAATCGCAAAGGCCCCACCACCAGATGAATCCCAATTCAATGATATGTATTTACCGTTTGTTTGGATGATATCTGAGTCCCAAGCATTCTTGGTAACTTTCAAATTCTCATAACAAAGTTCCTTTTTGGATGGTTGTCCAAATACATGACGATATTTTGAAGCCCTAACGAATTTCCCACTATCAAAATGTTAGTATAGGTTTTGCCACTCATATTATCCCATCCAAGATCCCAATTCCATTCAAATCATTTAGAATTGTTTATAAATCAATCGACGTACCTCATTTTTGTTTATCTGTCGATAATCTACTGGAAGTTTCAACGCGAAAGGTGATTTAACATCAAAATCATCAACATTCATGGAATACCAGAATAATCAAATTAAAGAACATTTTGACGGTAATATTGATGGAGACGACGGAGCAGAAGATATAGATTTTGGCTTAGACGATTTTTTAGATGGAAATGGTGATAGTGATCTAGAACTTAATGATAAACAGGCAGGAGAAGCCACAGGAGATGCATCAAGAGCACCTACAGAAGCATCGTTGAAGAATAATAAATATTGCCATTTTTGCAATACATATTTCCAACAATCAGGATCATTGGGTCGCCATTTAGATAGGAAACGAGGAGATAACGTGCATCCACAGAAAGAAATTGATAAGATTCGGAATAAAGTTAACAGGAGAAAGATAAAACTGGTGTCCAGTGACGAAGATCTTGTTAAACAAGTCAATAAACGAATTAAAAAGCAAGATGCCGCCAAGCGGTATAATCTGAAGGAAGATGTACGAGAAAGAAACAAAATTAGGAGAAGAACTAGAGATCGCCAAATAAAGGCTAAATTATCAGTTTACGAAAATTTTTTGAACAGACTTGGTAATTCAGCATCAGATGAATTTAACTTCCCTCAATTTGTGTGTATGCATCTACCAGCCTTACAATGGCCCAATGACCCACCTGATATAACTGTTTTGAAAATACTACTTGATAAAATTACTGATTCTTCTTTAGGAAAGAGAGTAAGCGAGTCGTTTGAACAATGGAATAAAATATCTAACGATATTAAACAGACCGCATGGACGAACTCTCAAAAACAATGCTTGAATCAAACATTAGGAAGCTTAACCCTTTATGAAATTGCAAATCGTAATGATGGTTTTAAAATTAGAGAAGAAACTTTGATCGAAGAATATTCAAAAGAAGATTTTAATCTCGACAGCTACGAATTTAATGACATTAACGACCTTGATGATACATCGACGCATTTAAGTACAAACAATACATAAAGAAATGCATATATATATATATTATGACAAGCACTTTTAAAATTATCTAAATTTCCATTTTATCAACAATGGGTTTTAACTCACTAAGATATCTATTTTCAATTTCATCCCCTTTACCAGATGCTACTTTTAAAACCAATTCATTTAATTCGGCTGATCCTAAAATATCAACATGTTCAGCAGTTTTAGCACCACCTCTAATATCAAATCTATCAGGTTCATGTTTTATCTCAACAATAGTAACTGGCACATTACCAGGATTGAATCTAGTAACGCCCCTTTGCCAAATATGACACACTGAATGAGTCAATAAACTTACCGTACCATCACCATCACCAAAATAAACTGGATCAATAGCATCTGAATTAATAGTGATATCTAACTTGGAATCAGGTTCAGCATCACGATAAGAATAAGCTCTTTCAGTAGGGTTACCAACACCATAAAAACAATAATATTTCATATCCGGTGCAAAAGGTAATGCAGCTTCTAAAGGATTAGTCCATTTTGAGTGATCATGATTATTTTCTTCAAGTTCTTTCTTAGTTTTAGCAAATCCAAATGAGTATTCCTGTTTAATTCTATTTGTCAACCAATCAGGAGATGAATCTAATAAATAATCTATAGCTTCATCCATTGTTAAATTTTTATCACCAGTCTTGGAAGATCTAAGCCTTATAAAATTACCAAAAGTTTCATCTTTTGGACCCTCCAATGATGAAGCATCTTTAAGAGCAGCATTTTCGGTCATTAAAGTATTGGTGGGGTCATCAGGAGCACGGGTTAAATTCCCCCAAATTAATTCACCACCTTTTGGTATCATACTTGGTAAACCACCAAAAGTTCTGAGCATATCAACTCTTTCTTTTCTACTGAAAAATTTTTCTAAACCATACACTGCCAAGGCATTTAATTGAACAGTATCTTTCATTTCACCAGAAATTAAAGCAGTTAAAGTCTTGGGGGTCCCCAATGAGGAGCCACTGATATCGATGACCGATGAAATGTAAGTATTACACCAATTACTACCACCATTACCATAAAATTCACCATCAGCTTCGACCCATTTCAAAAAATAATATATCACTTGAGAACCCATTGAATGACCCACCAACGTTGTCTTTTCACCATTTAATTTATGAGTAATTTCAATTTGCAGCTTTAATTTTGTAAAATAACCATCTCTTTTCTCTAAATCTAAATAGGCTAATCTCCAATCATAAGCAGCTGAAATCATATTATTTGGTCCATATCCAATGACTGCTAAATTTTGTAAAATCTTATTCCAAATCCAATAACCTGCAATGAAAAAATCTGCAGCTTCAAACCCTTGTGAAGCTCTTAATTTAATATTTGGAGGATCTAAACCAGTTTCAGGGTCCAACATTATATGTTTTAACCAACAAGTTTTATCTAACACCATAGTTCTTAACATATAAAATGACCCCCATAACCTTTTACGGAAATGATTAATTGAAGGGCAATCACCGTCAGTCGATAATCCCCAACTTTCAATCCCAGTGGAAATAACTCCAGGAACCATGATAACATTATGTTTTGACGTCAAGTTTTCATTCGTTAACATTCTTTTCCCTACGGAAAACGATTCAGCCGATCCGTGTAATTGTTCACCATCCTTTTTAGTTATATCTGATAAAACTGATTGGAACGACGAAGGGAACATATCAGTCCAATCACTGAAAACTCCCGAAAATGAATCAAAATTCACATAACTATCTAAATCTCGAACTAATAAAGATTCTGGAGTGGTACTAAAGAATATGGCCCCACAAATCCCAATCAATGCCCCTAATATAAATACAACACGTCTACTTTGATGCAATTGTTTTTTCAAAACTTTTGCTTCTGTGATATCATGAGGCCGAGAATGAGTATGTTGCACATGAAGTTTTTCATCGATTGGAATTTCTGTGATATGGTCCTTATTATGTTCTTTATTATGCTCTTTATGATGCTCTTTATCACCAGTGTTAGGTACCTGTTTAGCCATTACCTGTTGTTACTTTCTTTGGCGTTGTTGGTTATTCGAGGAATGTTTTACTTGCTGTGAGACCCTTTGTTTCGCAGTGTTTTGAGACAGTGTAATTGTTATAAATTTCCTAAAAACCTATGTAGTGAAGATGAACTGTATCACGGCAATGATATATCACAACAACTTTGAACTCTAATTAATCATGAACCACGATTTTTTCGGACGAAAAGGGTAGGAAAATAGTGGTGAAACGTTAAAATACCTCCATGGTATAATCGTACTCGATCCCTGGAGTTACACTTGCAATAAACTTCAAGAAAATTATCAAATATTGGTCCACTCTGATACCTTCTTCTTGGGGTTCGTCCACGGCCTCATCGTCAGTTGACTCGCCTGGCTTGTCATGATTTTCGTCCAAATGTTTCCTCTTCTGTGCATCGGCCGCATGTTTCATGAACACTTTCATTACCGACGAATGTCTGCAAGGATGAATTGACACTGACGTTGTATTGTAACTTACAGGCAAGGTTTCAATGGTGGCTGTTTTGTCTCTATAATCACTCGAAATATCCTCGAACATTTGTTTTGGTAGCAATGGAATCCCATTGGAGTTAAACCCAACTAAATACAATTTTGGCACTCTGTAGCTTGTTGAATAACATATGTATAAATCATATATTCTTAAATTATTTTGGTTTTTCGATAAATCTTCAAAGCCGTCAATATCCAACTCGGCAGTTTCATCTACAAGCTCATTTAGTTCATCATCGTCAATTTCATAAACTTCTTGTGAACTCAGCGTGTTTGCATTATTTCCAGGCGCTGATTTATTAGCATCGGCATGGATTTTATGAGACTTTACCCAGCCATCTTCCAATTCCTCTTCATCCTCATCCAAATCAGCGTCAATACCTAAATAATTAAACGCTCTTTGATGTGACGGGACATGTTTGGTGACCAAAAATTGCTTATCTTTGGGTAAAAAGTCTTTTTGTAGCTTTTCAGGAGCCGTACTCCATTCCCAGGTGGGAAACTTATAAACAAGGTAGTCCCCTGCTTTTACAAATTCATCAGGACTTATTTCACCAGTTGTTGAGAAGTTTGAAGCGTGATTGATGGGGGTCAAATACTCTCTTAAGAGCGAAAACTTCGATCTGATCAGCATATCTGTACCCCGTAGCTATCCGTATACCTATATAGTTCACCAATGTCCAGTGAACTGCTCAAAAAGATTCAAATATCACTTGCAATCAATATTTTTGACAATGCAACAATCTGTCACTCCTTATCATTTGGAGTTTGAGATTATATGGGTGTGGCGACAAACGTCGCGATGGGAGCACGCGACACTGTCGAGGAAGATTAGGAATCATTGATACCAAGTGATACTAAGTGATCATCAAGTAGATCAGTTGACTGTGATCGAAAGAGTAAAGGTCGAGGTAGAAGTAAACGGTGGTTGAAAGATGCACTTAGTCAAATGGTTATGTACTGGTTTAGGAGTGTCCAATTTGGATAGAAGCTCGTTTAATACAAGGGTAGAAATGATTACCGAGTTCGATAGTGCTCATGCTCCTGAACAACCCATGGGGCTCTATGATAGAAGAAGACCAGTGATAATTTGGCACGGTCTTGGTGATAACTACAATTCGTCGGGCATTCATCGTACCAAAGAAATAATCGGTCAACTCCATCCTGAAGTCAATGTTTATGCCATCTACTTAGATCAGGATCCTTCACAAGATGAACAAGCTTCATTTGTAGGTGATATTATTAAACAATTAGAAAAAGTCTGCGAGGCCATTGGTGAGAACAATGATTTATCCGATGGGTTTGATGCTATTGGTTATTCTCAAGGTGGATTACTACTTAGAGGGTTATTAGAAAGATGTTCTGGGGTTAAAATTCATAATCTCATTACTTTTGGTTCACCTCATATGGGAGTTATGGATTTGCCTGCTTGTGAAAACCCTAAGGATTGGGTATGCAGACGGAGAAACGCATTTTTAAAAAAACAGGTTTGGTTAAGTTCAATTCAACACAGTGTGGTACCTGCTCAGTATTTCCGTGATCCTTATGACTACGTTAATTATATGAAGTATTCAAACTTCTTAGCCGATGTTAATAATGAAGCTTTAGATCATTATAATAAAAGCTATTCTCAAAGGATGAAATCCTTAAATAAATTAGTAATGGTTCAATTTTTGGAAGATACAACTGTCACTCCTAAAGAAAGTTCACAATTTGGTGATTTGAATATCCAAACTGGTGAAGTTATACCTTTAAGACAATCGGGGATTTATAAATCTGATTTCCTTGGATTAAAAACTTTAGATAATAAGGGTGGTTTAATCTTTCATGATTTGGAAGGTGGTCATATGTCTATTCCTGATAGTTTTTTAGTTAACATCATTAACGATTACTTAGGTAGCAAGTTTTAAAGAACTCATGTTTTTATGTATTACGAATGGAAAATATAATTTTTATGTTGAGAAATCTCTTAATGCTCTGTTGAAACCCTATTTTTAAATTGCATTCGCTATCTTGGCTATACAGTACTTAACCCATGATTATCATCTTCAATATAATTCGAATCAATATCTGGTCCTAAAAATCCTTCTAATATCCTTCCATCTCTACTTTCTAATCCATCACCTTCAACTTCACATTTTCTAAACTCTGAACTCAGAAATAGGTTGAATGAGCTCAAACGATTCAAGATATTCAATAGTTGGTTGAAGTATTCCTTGATGGGGCAATAGCTTTAGGGGGAATATTATCAGGTTTAATTTCCTTTGACAGAAAATTGATATTTTTAGACTTCTTTTTTAATGCAGCATTTGTATTTACACTTTCCACAGTAGTTACGCTGGTATCTCTTGAGCTTTTTGATTTAGTAAACCCAAAATCCCAACTGTCTAAATCAAAATCATCATCTGAACTAGTTAAAGAGCCAGTAGGAGCAGATAAACCTGTTGGCTCACCTAATTTTATTCCTTTAGGGTTCAATTCTGGTTCCGTATTTTGAGGTTCAGGTTTAGTATTTAAATTCACTGAATGATTAGATTTGGTGATTGCATGAGGTTTGATTGAAGTAGATTTGGATAACGCTTTATTTATAAATTTGTTTGATCTATCTGGTTCCTCATCATAAAAATCAGGAAATTGCTTTCTCTTTTTTACTTTTTTGGATACAGGGACTGAATGAAGAAATGATGTAATACTTAAATTACCAACATCCAATGGCTTGGGTTCAAGTTCACTAGATTTAGGTCTATATTTGCCAGCGTTAGATTTTGGTTGTGGTATGCCTTCACGACAACAAATAGTTTTATCTTTACAAGTAAGATTACATTCGTAATTACCAATACTCGTTAGTTTCTTTGGTATTTTGGAATTTGATCTTGAATTATTTCTTTCATATTTTTCTTTTGGTAATGGTTGTGGGTTGGCGTTTGCTTTTGGTTTCATCATGCTATTAATATCAATTAAATCAAAACTATCAAAAGAATCAGGATAATCAGGAATTTCAACGAGCTCTTGTACTGGAACTTTAGGAACATTAGAAGGAGCTTTAGAAGGAGCTTTCGAAACAACTCCTGCATCATTAACATCTTCCTCTACCTCTTCAATCTTCGGTACTTCATCCTTCAATAACCATAAAGAAGTCGAAGGTGCAAAATCTTTGATACTCATGGAAATAGTTTTACCAACACTAGCAATCGATTCAGTGGCAACATTAACAATAATATTTTGACATTTAAGAACAAAGCATGCAGTTATTTTTACACTTTTCATTTCCGATTCAACAAATTTACTTACAAGAATTCTTCTAAAGTCAACCAACTCACCAGTACTCAAATAAGTAATTAGTGTTAAATAAACCAATTGATTTCTCCAAACATACGACAGTTTAGAATTACTTATACCCAAATTAATTTCAAATGTAACCGACACTGAACTATTTAAATTAGATAAAGATTTTGCCATCATTGTTAACTCCAATTGAGGTAATGTATTAACCTGCGAAATTATTTTACTTCCCATACCTTGCTTAAGACCAAGGAAATATTCAATTTCATGAGCTTTCAAAATTTTAATTTGGTCCAATGATTCAATATTATGATTAATAAATTTTCTCACATAAGCAATACCAATACCTTCTAACTGTTTCAATTCCATTGGTGAATTTTCCCAGCATCTACCTTGTAAACATCGAAGCATTGATAGTGAATTAGCTACTGATATGCCATCATTTTTTAACAAATAGACGTCAATAATGCACTTCAAAATTCTAATTGATTGTTTGAAAATCAGTAATTTTTCGCCTAGAAATGTTGAATGTAACTTCATTGCACCATTATGGCTTGGGAACTCAATACCGCCTAATTCAAATTGAATAATTAAAATAACTTTATGATACCCTCGGCGATTTTTTTCTTTAATGGGATATTTAATTAATGGTGATTCGCCAATTTCTTTAAATAATTTTTTTTCATTATGTTTTAAATGAATGTCATCAAATTCTTGTGATTTACCTAATAATGTTAAAATTTCAAGTTCTGATAAATATCTACCACTTTTTAAAATCTGTTTCATCGTACCAAATTTTAAATAATATTTTACTAAGGACTCACCATATCTCGTACAATGATAATTACCACCATCTAAGGTTCCTATCATATTTTCTTTTAATAGTTCTAATAATTTTGAATTACAAAAATTTAATAATCTTTCCTCTGTCAGCAAATTTGAATGAATACTCATTTCATTGTAATGCAATGGATTTAAAAGATATCTGACATAAAAAAATGTTGATTTAATCCATTTTAAGGCACTTTCTGGTGATGTTATAGTCTCTAAGAAAACTTCAGCTACAATAGTTTCAGCAATGTCTTTGTGCAAATTACTTTCAACTTTTTCAGTACCATTAAATAAGCTCTCATATTTTTTTTTATTGCCAACATCAGTTAAAATTACTGCTCTACCAGTCTTTTCTAATTGTTGCCTGCCAGCCCTACCAATCATTTGCAAGATACTTGACTCACTGTATTCTTCCAAACAACCATTATTCCAGCATTTTGTTCCCTTAATTATAACTAAATAAGCTGGAAGATTAACCCCAACAGCTAATGTGGAAGTACAACAAATGATTTTAATTTCGCCTTCAATAAAGCTTTTTTCAATGAACAGTCTATCGTCATAGCTTAGGCCCGCGTGATGATAAGCAATTTGGTTTGAGATTAAATTTGACAAATCTTTGTCTTCAATTTTTATATTATTATTACGTTTTAAGTAATATAAATTATGAACATTTTTATTAAGATATTTAGCAGTTGTAATGCAACTATTCCTTGTAGGACAGAAAATCATTGATAGTTTCAGATTACCATGTTTTTTTAAAATTTCAATTAGTTTTGTAGTCAATACACTATCAAATTGGAAATAATTATCATTTCGAAGTTTATACCCATAAACAAGTCTTTCTAATTGAACAGGTCGATATTCTTCGCTAAACAATAAAGCTGTAGCCGACTCAGCATCTCCATATCTTTTTAACCAAGTTGAAATATCTTCAATATTTGAAATTGTTGCTGAAATGGCTACAATTCTTAAAGTCTTTATCATTGTTTTCATTCTTGTTAATACGGCTTCTAAAGTAGCACCCCTATTTTCATTCAAAAAATGTATCTCATCAGCTAATATTAATTTAATATAATTTGTTAATTTACTATAATCAAACCATCTTCTAGTTAATGAGTCCCATTTTTCCGGAGTTGCAATGATTATATTACACCGTTTAATACTCTCAGTTTCTGCTGCTGAAGAATCACCAGTGAATATTCCAACTGACATATTTAATGGGTGAAACATTTTCGACCAATGCTCTTTCTTTTCCATACATAATGATTTTGTTGGAGCTAAATATAAAATTTTTAAATCCGGATTTTTTTCTTTCAACCAAAGGCTAATTATTGCCAACTCGCAGAGCACCGTTTTACCTGAGCCAGTTGGGGCACTAACGACACAATTTCTTGATTTATTATAAATTTCATCAAAACACTCAGATTGCATTTTATTGAAAGATTCAAATTTAAACAACTTTCGAACCGATTCAGGTAATACCTCGATTGAAAGTGATTTTAATTTAATATTTACTGGATTGTGCCTTTTCAATGACTTTCCGTGATTTTCTGAATCATCAATAATCCTTCTGGGTCTTTTAAAATTAGCCCACTTCTTAGAGACTGGTCTTGGATCATGAAATGTTGATGTCACTTTCTGGACAAAGGAATCTTTAGGTGAAGCGCTAGCATCCATAATAGGTTGGTCATACTGGAATTGAGTCAAGGGAACTCGAGTGATAGCACTCTTAGGAGTTTCATGAATTGGGACTTCCCAGGCACAAGTTCCATCTGCAATATTTCTCTGATTTTCATTACCGACGATTTCAGACACTATCAAAATTAGTATTTGTTCTAGAAAAACCTGCATAACACAAGTTAATGGTATATTTACCATCTAAATCATTTTCTTTTAAGCATTCAGCTAAATTCTTTAAAAGGCTACTCATTAACCGCTAGGAGTTTTGCAGCTGGAGTCGCATTCGTTATTTGATGATGAGTGAAGATGCCAATGAAAGACAAAGGAGAATAGCGTTGTTGAGAGCTCAAAGGAAACAACAACAGGGCCAACCAGACCCAAGTTTAGCACAGCACACCTCCACAGAACTGGCTCAAAAGGATTTAAAATTCAACGAAAAAGATTCAAACCCCCAGGATCTACCGAGTACTAATGAACAGCCATCACAAGTAATGGAAATATCAGGCAATGAAACGGTTGAAATACTAGCGAAAGACATCCAAGGAAGAATCTTTCAAAAATCACAAGAAGTTGCACAATATGCTTCAGAAATTATCGATATTGATGATCTAGAACCCAAGAAACATGGTAATCATAATCAAGATTTAAAAGATGCAATGGCCAGAGAGTTTCAAATGGCGGAAACCAGGACTAGCAGAGCAATCAATAAGATTCTTCAGGAGAGATATAACCAGGAGAGTTGAAATCGGTAGGTATCTGATGATTTGGTACACTGTATTATATGTAGAGTAATAATATATTAGTAGTTTCTCTTTTATTGTCTGACATGCCTTAACTATCAGCTCTTCCATCTAGGCCAACCCATGTCTATCATTAATAGCATTGTTAACCAATGTTACTATCTTTGACTATACACCCTTGACTAGCTACATATTACCGCATTAGGCAGTCAACGATGCCCAATCATTTTCGCAAAAATTCACCAATCCGAGTCGCTGAGAATTTTTCAAAGTTTTAAACAGACTGAATTAAACAACGATGTCAATCATGAATAAAGTTGCATTAAGAGCTTTAGCTCCAGCTTCAAGAATGGCTGTTAGACCATCAACGTATGTTAATCTTGATATTTATCACAAAAGGGAACCTATCCTTGAATTGAAGAACTTAGGATGAAATAGAAATGATGAGATCAGAGTGATATACATATCAATTGTAAGACCATGAACATGAAACAGTGCTATTTAATGAAGCGCTACAACACAGCGACAATGAAAGACCCATTTCCAATTGATATTTGCCCATGTTTTATTACATTCCAAGTCCTAAGTTTATGTCCTATAAATTATAAATACTAACAGTCTTGTAGCATTGGTTTACGTTATATGTCAACCCCAGTTGAACCAAAAGATAAAGCCAACACTATTGTCGATGCTATGCCAGGTAACAATATTTTATCCAAAACCGGTTACTTAGCAGCAGCTGCAGCAGCTTCAGCTTATGGAATTTCAAACGGTTTAATTGTTTTACACGATGAAACCATTTTAGTCGCCTGTTTCGGTGCTTTTGCTGGTTTAGTTGCCAAATATGGTGCTCCATTATATACTGAATGGGCTGATGCTGAAATCAAAAAAGTTAGAGACTTATTAAATGGTTCAAGAACCAAACACGTCAATGCTGTTAAGGAAAGAATCGAATCAGTTTCTCAATTAAAAGATGTTGTTGAAACCACTAAACAATTATTTGCTGTTTCTAAAGATACCGCTGAATTAGAAGCAAAATCATTTGAATTAAAACAAAAAGCTGCAGTCATTACCGAAGCTAAAGCTACTTTAGATTCTTGGGTCAGATTTGAACAACAACAAAGACAATTAGAACAAGAACAATTAATTAAATCAGTTTTATCCAAAGTTAACAAAGAAATTGAAAATCCAAAATTCCAAGAAAAAGTATTAAACGAATCAGTTACTGAACTTGAAAAAATCTTTTCAAAAGCTTAAATTAATTTTAAATTACTAAAAATATAAAATTCATGATTTTAATGAACCCTTTGGTTTATCATTTATTCAGAGATCTTCTATTGGGAAAATTTCTAATTAAACTATAGAATAAATACATAAAAATACATACGCCATTAAAATTCATAACTCTGAATAACTCATCACAGAACGTCGAATCACTCATTCATTTATTCATTACATTGTAATCAATAAACCCTCTATTGATATTGTTTGACAATATCGTTTGAAGGTTTCCATACGTGTAATGAATTATCATCAGCAACACTAGCTACCATCCAATCATCATGTAATGACCAATCGAAATCATTAACTCCTAACATATGACCACCATGGATAAACATTAATGGATCTTCTTGCTTAGTTGATTTATCAAGATCAAAGATTTTAACTGTTTTATCAGTCGATGATGATGCTAAGATATTATGGAATATTGGATGCCATTTAATTTGAGTTATTGAATCGTCATGTACCTTAGGTAACGTGAACACAGCATCACCGCTAGTTTTTAAGTTCCTTATATCCCAAATCTGTATATTACCAGCACTATCACCAGTCGATATATATTTCAGATCTTGTTGATTAACACTAATTGAATTCATGGCATTTTCTGAAATTTTTCTATCTATGACGATTGAATCATCTTTCACTCTTGTATCGATTAATTTATAATGGCCCGCTTCGTCAACAATATTAAATAATGAATCGTGATTGACAATCCATTCTACATCATTGACTCCTGATGTATTTTCAATCGTTTTCAACGGATTTAAATGATTATTATCTTTATCGTTAAATTGGGACTTTATATCATACAAATCAATGTCACCATTCATTTTCCCTGATACGATAACACCTTGTTGTTGCTTGTTCCAATCAATTGCAAAAATATCTTGATTTTCGTCTAAACTTGTACTGCCTAATTTTAAATCGGGATTACTAATGTCAGCTGTGGTGTACGATGAATGTTTAGTTCGATCATATATCACCAAATTGCCGAAATTGTTACCACTAGCTATCACATCAGGATTTTGTGGCATATATTTTAATTTATTAACATCCCCATTATTGATAATCTTTTGAAGTACATTCAATTTATTTTTAGGGACTTTTGGTAATTCGAATTCCAATTTATCGGGATTGTAGCTTAACTTGTCAATATTTAAGTTCTTATTTAAATCCTCATAGTACGGTAATTGTAGAATCGATATACTGTCAATCGATTGACCTAAAGTGAATGTACCTAATAATAATCTTTGTATTAAAACTTCATCTTCAATTTTTTTATTTGGCTCCAAGGGATTTTGTAGTTTGCCTTCTCTTTCCAAGTCTGGGAAGAATGAAACACTTAATGATGGCCATAATAATGAATACGTTGAGACGTAATCATATAAAAATGGTGTATTTTTTTTCCAAACCCTGTATCTCGACTGAAGAGCTTCATCTAATGAGTTATCTTCTATTGGTTCTTGAACAGTTGTCATCTCTATCTGCCTCTTCTCTTTGATTCCACAGACTTTGAATTGCCTGAACTATATTCAAAATCTATCTCCAGATCAGAAGTGAAAAAAACGCGTCCAACAGTTTTGTGTTCCTTCACAGTAAGTTAGGTAGTTCAATCAGTAGTCCAATTACTAGTTCAATTAGAAGCTCAACTAAGTCAACAGAGACAGGGTCAATACAAACAAACCTCTTATACACTATTTGTAAGATTGGGCCCATCATGAGTCTAATTGCATCGTTTTGAAGAGAGATTTTAGAAAGATCTTTATATTACAAGGTTTTATAATGTTTCATCTTGAAAATATTCTTAAACCACACCCCGATAGGTATTTTCAAACCAATATATTCGTCATCACTTAATTTTTCGTCGTAGGTTAGATCGTCTTTCGTTATAAAGTAACCTCTAATTAGTAACAAATCAATAATGGCCAATAAAAATACACACCCTACAATAATTTCACAATTTTGAAATTGCACAGGTGAAACTTCAGATTTTGTTGCTGAAAATGCAATCAATGTGGCCACAATACCAATGACCCCAAACGGTAGTAGCCCCATGGCAAAAAATGTCCCTAATCTATGCAACTGGAAATCAACCACTCTTAATTCTATAGCCACCATAGTAATAAATAATGTACCCACCAATGCACCTAATATGAAACATAACACTAATACTGTAGCATAACTTCTTGCTGGGATCCACATTGCAAATACAAAAATTACTGCTAATCCATAACAAACTATACTGCAATTTACTGGACCGATATTATCTGATATAACTCCCACAATTGGACGACCAACAGCAGTACCAACCAACATCATGGCAGCAGCAATTGCACCCTGATTGGAGGTATAGCCTAATGAGATAGTATACGAATCCAAGGAATATAAACAAACCGAGTAACCGAACACCGCTGAACAATTGAAAAGAATTGACATGTAGAATCCATAATTTCTAAGCAATGCAATGTCAATTAATTTAAATTGTTTTTTCACTTTTTGGCTTGATTTGACTTTCATAAGTAATATTGCAATCGAAGTTAAACCAAAGTTAATAATTGCTTGTGCTCGAAGCCCCCATCTAACACCACTTATTTCAATTACCTTTTGCATCCCCAAAATATAAGTCAACCCTCCAAACCCGGTAGCAGATGTAAATACCCCTAGCGATGTAGATAACAATCTGTGTTTCATTGACGTGCCTGAAGGATCATTCCTAAACCAATGAGGTAAGATCGTAAAACTTGGTAGCCCTAGCGATACCAACCCAATAGATTGTAAAACACCTTGACATAAATATAATTGCCAAATTCTATGATGGGATGAAACACTAGTTAATACTAACCCAGCCGTTTGTAGTATGTTACCGACCCATAACATCCAAATAAGTCCAATTTTACCTTGGATTAAGTTAATTATCGGTGATAATATAAATCCTACCCCAATAGTTAGTCCACCCAACGCAGCATAACCTAACCTTGTACCTCCGTCATAAGTATCGTTTTCAATATAATAAGCTAAATAAATTGAAAATGCTGAATTATTTCCCCAGGAACAAAAGCAAATCAAGAAAGTAGCCAAAAGAATTACAAATGAATAACCTCGATTGAAAACATCATCGTATTTTGTACCTGATGGTGCACCACTTTCGATATCCTGCTCGATATCACTCTTCTGTTGGTGATTAGCCCCTTCAGCATCAATTAATGTTGGTTCTGGTTTCTCAGAGTCTGACATCGTTACCCACTAGGAGGGATTTCACTCGTCATTTATACTTTTAGCTTCATTTGCAGCCGTGGTGACACACTGGAAAAATTTGCGTCTGTGGTGAAAGCATTACAAATCAAAGGTGTTTTCAGTAGACGTCAAAACATGCCTAATTAGGAGGGTCGGTGTTATGCAGCCATTGCTATAATGCTTCATAGGGCCTAGCTTATTTGGCTGGGAACATCCTAATCTGTTTTTGACACAGAATTGCATGAGATGTGATACAATATAGGAATGAACAAGTTATTGCGTTCAGTTGTACCTTAGTGAGTGTACAGGAGACTGTAATGACTTTGAATCGGAACGTTGTACATAACGTTAGTAGTAACCTCTTTATAGAGTTTTGTACCATGTAATTCTCAAACAGCTAATGTTCATAGTGTAATAGTAGCATGATAGAGTAATATAGTAGGCTAATGGTATTAAGTTGGTTTCAATGGTAAGCCCGGTGTTAAATACAACTGCAACTTTCCATCAACTCTATAAGGGGCTGTACGGCTCTGGTGTATTGCCTGTTTAGTACTGTTGACTGATATTTCTCTATACAATTGGAATTGATTATCCATCATTTATCCAGAGGAGAAGCTGTTGGCTGCGAAAGCATCCCAAGTTACTATGTTTAATGGTTCTGGGTTAATCATAGGATTGGCAATTGCATCCACGTCGTTTGATTGTTTAAGTTTTGAGGTTGATTCATTCACTATGAATATTTAACCAAGTCGGATTTGTACAAGTCAATCTGCAACCTGGACTAAGCAATTCTAATGGATTTTCACCGTTTATGTTAAAACCGAGTATTTATGAGTATTTATGTTAAAGAGACGAGCCGAGTATTTGTATTAACGAAATCTAACATCCAAAGGAAGAGCTATGAATCATTATAGTTTTGTTGGATCATTCGTTCGTTTAGTATTGGCTGTAAGCCTTCGAATATGGGATAATATTAAAATACCGTCTACCTGCAAATGGTGGTCCTCTAATAGAGTCGCTCATCCAGATTTCCGTTAGTCCATATACTAGGGTGCAGGGAAAGTAAACATTTAATGCATCGGGGTTGGAACTACATCTGTACAGCGTCAAATAATGCTCTTCATCATTCACAAGGTAATCACAAGGTGTACAAAACCACTAGAACACAGATATGAAGGTAAATCTTACCGTAAAAGTTCCCCATATTCAATTGTTCATTGACAGATATAACCCGTCCATTAATGGATAATTTTTAACGTTATTCCATATACTATACGTAGAATCTAAACCTACCCAGTTCAATACTCCTAAATCTCAACCTTCGCATCTCATCTGCAGTTGCGAAATGGAAGAGCTTAAGCTAAACTCCTCAAAGTTAGGTACAGAGGAATAGTATGTACTTTTTTCGTTTTAAAAAACGTTTTGTTAGGTGGATTATTAACATACATTAGTTGGAACCAGTTTTATAAACGAGAATTGAATAATTTCACCCAAAATGAAGATGATGAAGGTGAATGCTGGTTTGATGACTCTGATGCCGAATCCAAAATGGTTGAGTTTTTAATATCCAAGTTAAATGATGGTGAGTTACCTATAAACCCCATCAGTGGAAATGATAGTTTACAATTTCTTGATTTAGGTACAGGTAATGGACATTTATTATTTCAATTACATGAAGAATTTGAACAAGAATTAGATAACGAATTGAATTTTTCTTTAAAAGGTATTGATTATTCCCCTGATTCTATTCAATTTGCTAATGCTTTAAATGCTAAGCATCAATTAAATAACATATCATTTGATCAGGTTGATTTATTATTACCTGAAAACCAATTTATAACTGAAAACCAGGGAAAATTTGATATTCTATTAGATAAAGGAACATTTGATGCTATTGCATTAAATCAAGATGCTATTGAAGCCTGGGACAATAAAACCGGTATGGAGATATATCCTTCACAAGTGTTTAAATTAATGCATTCAGGTTCAATAATCCTAATAACTTCGTGTAATTTTACAGAGCCTGAATTAATTAAAATCATGACAAGCAGTGGATTAAAAGTTTGGGATAAAATAAATTATCCAACCTTTGAATTTGCAGGAGTTAAAGGGTCAACCATTTGTAGTATAGCATTTATTAAAGATTAATATACACATCTATTTAGTTATCTTTTTGTAGAATAATGTTAAACAGGATTAAATATTAAAGAGGGTTGTACAGAATAACCTAATTCTCTAGTTGGTCTTTTAAATTTTCAATCTTGTCCGACAAGTCATCTCTTAAACTTTGATTACTAAACTTTAATAAAATTTGAATTGGTTTATTATCTTTAATTGAATTAAATCTCATATATTTACCAGGGGCTAAACTTGATTCTAATCCTTTAAAAATTTCGGTGGCTTTACTAATTTTAACATTTAATATAACTCTTAACAATCCATTAGATCTCATAACTAACCTTACTTGTTGTAAATCATCAATCGATTGATTTAAATGAATCGATCCTAAACCTCTTTCTTTCCAACCCTCAGACATATTTTCCAAATCTAATTCAAATAATTTACACAAGGCCGTGAAGTGTGAATGTTCATTTTCTTCACCCGTTTGCTTTTGAACGGGGGTTAAATCCACTTGCTTATATTGATCGTTGTTTTCACCATCTTCTTGCTGATCATCTTGAGTCGCTTCAGCAGCTGCATTTTCTTCCGTAGTTTCTGTTTTATCTACATCTAAAAACGATCTCTTCTTTAATGAGTTTTGGAAAGCATTATTAAATTTAGAATTTGCTCCAAAGCTGCTAGTTGATCCAAAACTAGGTGAATTATTAGATTTTAAATTATCAAAAATATTAGATTTTGGTCTGTCAGCAAACAGAACGGTAGATCCAAATACTGGTTTATCTTTAGGTGTTTCAACCTCTTTATCAATCCCTACTTTGGGAGTTTCAATTTCGTTTCTTTCAATAATTGAGTTAGTTGGGGTAGCAGCTTTTAATTGAAATGAAGTGCCGCCAAAAGTGTGCTTATTCTCCTGTGAGCTTGGTCTTGAACTACTATTTGAAGTTGATTCTAAAGGTTTAGCAGCAGCCCTTAATGATACTGAATTCGCTATTATCTCTCTT
The DNA here is from genome assembly GCA_030565865.1 of Yamadazyma friedrichii. NCBI lineage: Eukaryota > Fungi > Ascomycota > Pichiomycetes > Serinales > Debaryomycetaceae > Yamadazyma > Yamadazyma friedrichii. Next base: position 83,349 of record JAJMGX010000028.1, on the reverse strand, counting down.
GGGGGCAATGGTGGTTTCCCAACCTGTGTTACATCGTGCTTACCGTTCTGTTGAAGTTTATTTTGCAATTCACTGTACAGTTGCTTTAAATCATTTAATTCTTTGGTTAAGTCTGAAATTTTGCTATCAACATAGTCCAACACCTCTCTCTTAAGGCCTTCATTATCTGATGAATGTAACTTGATTCTCTTAGAATCTGATTGTAGATTATTTGACATGTTGAAGTATCGCAATGATTATTTCTTCGCGAAGGGATAAATTTTACAGTTGCAAAATATTTGCAATGGGATCATAAATAGTGTAGAGGTCTTGATATTGGATTAGTTGTTAGGGAAACCTTAGATGTACTATTCAAGGGTCTTCTGCAAGTGCTCATGAAACAATTTCCCTCTAGTTGGAATTCGTTTCAATGTCTGCTCATTGATTTAGATTATAAGACTTATAGAGTAACTACCAGCAGTGAATTTAGTGCTACTAAAAGGACAATTGATAGTAAATTGGTATAATAGTTGTTGATTTACAGTATAATAGTCGTTGATTTGCCACATATGTAAAGTTGGATACGGGATTTCTCTTGTTGAATCTCTACCGATGTCGGTGGATCCATATCGATGGAGGTCTATCATTATACTACCAACACAACGAAAAGAACATATCAAGGGAACACTATATATTAGTACTGATATTTAGAATACTTATCACGTATACTACGTTCACGCTCTCGTCTTTCGCCACCATTTCTATCATTATTTTTACTATCGTATCTACCATACGAAGTAAAGGCTTGTGGATTCAGGGGTATCAGATGTGGTTGATAGCTTTGGTACTGTGCAGTCAGTCCGTTCGGGGCATTAAACCCTTGGGTATTGAATCCCTGAGGGTGTGATTTAAAACGATTTTTTTCATAAGGGTTCATGGAAAGATTCAATCTTCTGCCACTTGCGGCAGCCGACGAATAATTACCCGATTCCATGTATCCTCTGCCACCTAAACCGCCACCCAATCTTCTGGGCTTCCATGTTTTCACAACTCCACTACGTTGCATATCAACAAGTATCGTTCTTGGGCAGTTTTCCACTTTCAATCCATTAGTACATAATTCCTTCACACACGATTCCAAGCTTTGTGGGTTATCGTAGACGATAAATCCATAGCCTCGAGATTTACCTTGACGGTCTCTTATGATCTTAATACTTTCGATATTTCCATATTTACTAAAATGTTTAGAAAGTTCAATTTCAGTTAGTTTATAGTCTATTCTGGATATGAATACGGTTTTCAAAGGATCGGAAGGAATTGTGGGGTTGTTATACCAATCGTGTAGTTGTCGTAAATAGCTTGATATTCTCTTAGCATCTTTGGCTCGCTTTAGTTCTCGATCAATCTGAAGTTTGGTCTTTGTTATTGCAATTGGTTTTTCACCAGGAATGGTGGCAGCAGAAAAATATCTCGATTTAAAATTTTTCAATGGGGTGATATTTGGGGTTCGCCTTTTGTGCAATGAATAATCTGAAGCTGGATAGAACGGCAACGGTAGTTTCGACTGGAATAGTTTCTTAACCTTGGGTGGAAATTTTTCAATTTCTTCAGTATTGGTTATTGACATGAGATGCGTGAGAACTTTCACCAGTTCCACTGATAATCAATAATCTCACTTGACACTGATTCAGGGGAGACAATAACTGGAGAGCAATCGGTAAGTGGTGAGCACATAGATACTCGAGCGGCGAACGAGATGAATGCAGCTGTGCCAGAGATCGTGAAATACAACAATGAGTTGAATACTGATGAGCTACCAATCTTCACCAGATCGCAACTATCCATTTATAATGGTACCAATGATGCAAAACTTTACGTGGGTATTAAAGGACTTGTTTATGATGTGACGCTGAATTCCAAAAGTTACGGGCCTGGTAAAAGTTATAGTGCATTAGTCGGTAAGGAGGCAAGTAGATTATTGGGTTTGAATAAATTAAAAGACGATAAGCAATTTAAAAGTTGGTATATCGATGATTTAACCGAAAAACAACTAGATAGTCTTGAAAAGTGGATTGATTTTTTCAGAAAGCGGTACAAGATTGTGGGCATCATTGGTGAGCATGATTGATCTTGTTTCAACAATGATCTTTCAAGTCTCTCCCAAGGAGGGAGAGTAATATCTTCAAGAAATAATATATTCCAATAAGATATATGTAATGGAAGTGCCGAAGTAGTTAAGATGATAGTGGATTAAGATGATAGTGGATTAAGATGATAGTGGATTAAGATGATAGTGGATTAAGTAGTTAGTATAACGATAATCGAAGTAGTTAGTATAACGAGTATCGAAGTAGTTAGTATAACGAGTATCGAAGTAAGTTAGTATAACGATATCGAAGTAGTCAGTATAACGATATCGAAGTAGTTAGTATAACGATATCGAAGTAGTTAGTACAATGATAATGCATGCTGTATATGTGCCCATTACGATATCTAGCTTGGTCTTTCACAGGTTACGTTAAAATCAGTTAACTGAGAGACCTAAGGGAACCTTAAATAGGACCTGAAGGAACATTAAATGCGTCACTCATTCTATTCATCGAGCTTATTAGCAGCAACCGTAGCTCAATGACCAGCATAGTCTTCAATGAGCAGCAAACCGTAGTCCAGCACAGAATATTGGAAATAAACGGAAATAACTAACAATACCGCTGTGCATTATACAATCTAAAGCCAAGATTCACCTGGATTACCAGGGACATTATTCTATGACTGGACCCGTAGACTGTCAGCAGTAGAGGAGCTAAGAGAAAACGGTGCATCAGTCGATACCAGCACTACAATTCCACGGGTTGTCCTGGAAAGGACCCTCTTGCCACCACATCTTACTATCACCCTATGCTTACTGGCGACAGTCGTATGCTTACTGGCGACAGTCCACTGTCACTGCATGGTTACTAAAGACACCCCAACACCCCCTGAACCGCCTTTACCTCCAACATAGAAGTAAACATGAATTATTATACCAACGCGACCCATGGAAATTCTAGACTCTGACGCGATCACCAGTATTTAGTACCAGAAGGCACTGTATGGGCAGAACAGCACCGACAACAGGCTTAAACCAGAACCAACTTGTAACACTCTAGTGGGATGCATTGTCAACACGTCCCAGGAGCTTACCCACTGTTCTGACACCATGTTCTACTACTGAAGTCCTCTATAGAAATTTCACCTGTAACACCGCCTAAACCGATCTCATTAATCTCAAATTTCAGATAAAATTTTTAACACTCGCTTTCAGGTTCATTAAGAATATATTGGATCTTGGTTTACTGGTTAAAGAAAACAGACTTTTCAAGATAACATCGACAAGGCTAACAACTGCACCATCCCGCTATTCAATTATCAAGCAGTGGCCGTTTTTTCAAAAGGATTTCACACTATTTGTCGTATTTAGAGAGCAAGCGGTTAATAAAGTACCATCAACTTCAATCACTTTCCCACATCTGCTAGAATTTCGATAACTGGTAGTAATCATTGGCACCAAGTCATAGAATTATACACTGGCTGCTTTTCACGGCAATCCTGGTTTAAATTTGATATTACATAGATTATAAACCACAATAATATGGACGCAGGTACGGCAACCGTCAGAGATGCACATCCAGCGAATCAATTGAATGGACCTCCGTCGTTTGACTATACCAATTCATCGCGGAAAGCATCGCTTACGTCGCAATCCAAACCCATGTCAAAAATGTTTAGACGTAAAGACGTTGAAATGAATGAGTTTGATGAAGAAAACGGGTTGGATATCCAAAGCTTAACGGGTAATAACGTAAGTTTAGACGATATTACTCACATCAGAGGTAGAGGGCCCTATGCTACGGGTGGTAGAACGTTGGATACTACACCTATTATCCCAACATTGGGGTCCAACGGTAATTTAATATTAAATCCCTCCAAAGTTAACAATCTCCAATACAGGAAGCAAATGAATCATCAAATGAAGATGAACTTGGCTTCCAGTGCGAAAGCCATGAGTTTGGTTGGGGGAAATCCCATGAACAATGATCGATCAATGAGTTTAGGTGGTATGTCACAAAATGGTGCTAGGACGATGTCGTTGGGAGTTGGGCAACCTGATCCAAGAGCTATGTCAATGGGCAGACCATTGCCTGGCTCAATCCCCGGTCAAATGCATCCTCAAGGGCCTGGGGGGCCAAGAGCAATGTCATTAAGATCACCCAATATGAATGCTCCCATGAATGGTCAAATGAACGGTCAAATGATGAACGGTCAAATGATGAACGGTCAAATGATGAATGGTCAAATGATGAATGGTCAAATGATGAATAATCAAATGTATCCCCAACAAATGCAAATGAATATGAATGGGCAAATGTATCAACCAAATGGGATGATGAATAATCAAATGTATCAACAAAATATGAACGGGATTCCAAGATCAATGTCATTGGGTCAACCATTAGGTTCAATGTATAACCCAATGCAACAACAGCAAATGCAACAGCAGCAAATGCAACAGCAACAAATGCAAGGTCAAATGGGACCGGTGGGTCAGCCGGGACAACAAATGTATCAAACCCAATATAATAATAATTACCCAAATAACAGTAGTATATCAACTCCAATTAATCAAAGTTCCAATGATCTGTTGATGAACGTTGTCGAAGAAGAAGACGAAGATACCGGACCACCCTCCAAATCGAATTCACACACTAAAGTTGACGAAGCTACCAAAATGAAAGCATTATCAGATCTTAATCATGATGAAAAAGTTGACGGTGATGAAGATAAAGATGAAGACGAGGACGTTGTTTATAAATTTGATGATGATGATGAAACTGAATTAAATTCACGTAAATCAACCATCAAAAAATCAAATTCCATGAGATTAAGGAAACTTAATTTATTTACTAATGATATTCAAGAAGAACCAAAATCTGCCATGGATAACGTTGTTGAGAAACATGAAACATCACCAACATTTAATGTTGATGAGCAAGGGAGATTTTCCATGGTTAAAAGTAGTAGTGATGAATTCAGCCAAATTAATTATAGAAATATTGGTGCAAATGCAAATGAATCAAAAGTTTATTATACCGCTAATGAATTTTCACCTCAAAAGATAGGCAATCAAAATAACCATGAAACTGGTGATGGCTATCAACAAGGTGAAGACTATCAACAAGGTGATGATGAGACGACGGTCGAACCAAAGGATACAAGGAATGATTCTAATGATACCGTTAATGAATTAGATAATAGTAGTAAAGGTATGCCAAGAGATGAAAGTAAACAATTCAAGTCGTTGACTAAAAATACGGCATTCCATAATTTCAGAAAGGATGCTACCGATGCCCTGGAACCTCAACCAGATACAGAGCCAATGGCGCCAACTAATCATCATGTAAATGACGTTAGAAATGACTCAACTGATCAATCATACGACAGCGATCAAGATATTTCACGCAAATCGTCAAAGACTAAAAGTTTTTTCAAAAGATTATCACTAACTGGTGATAAACGTAGTTCAAAACATGAAAAACGTAATTCCGTATCGTCCATTAATAGTATTAACGCCAGAAGATTATCAAAAACTCCAATGGGTACTCCAACCAAGGTCCCTTCTACCCCTGTAGTATTTAGTAAGGAAGAATTGGGTATAATGACTGCGAATAACGAATTACTTGATGAATTAGAATTAGTTACCACTGAATTAGCATCATCAATTAAACGAGAATTAAAATTGGAAAGTAAATTGAAATCAGCTAATAATCATTATACCAATGATAGTAATAGTGTTGTACTAGACGATGAAGAAATCCGTAATAAATCAAAAGCGGTGATTGATTTACAAGATAAATTAACTAAGCAAAGAAAATTAAGATATATTGCTGAAGAACATGCATTGCTATTAGAAAATGGACAAAACCCATCACCACTAAAATTAAATTATGAAAAGACGGAATTGTATCGTCAATTAATTATTAAGAATGATTTAGTTAATCAATTAACTGATAAAATATCAGAATTTGAAGATCAAGAAGCTGATCCTGATTTAATTAATAAATATAATGAAATTTTAAAAGAGAATGCTGATTTAAAATTACATACCATCCCTGATTTGGAGCATCAAATTACTGAATTATCCAATAGATCACCGATAAATAATAATAATAATAATAATAACAATAAACAATATTCATTAGTATCACAGTATAATAATGATTCCATTTCAAGTGACGAAGAAATTCAAAATTTAAAAATCCAAAGAGATGAATTAAGAGATGTTATAACCAAATTAAATAACAGTCATAATTATGAAATGAAATTAATGGGTGAAAAAATGAAAAGTTTGGAAGGTAAGATAATTAAGCAAAATGAATTATTAAGGAATGCAAATTCAAGCAATATTTCAATAAACGAATCAAATAGTAATTCTAGTAGGAGTTCAAGACATTTGAATTCTTCACAATATAATAATAATAATAATAATGGTGAAGCAGATGGCAGTTTCAGTTTCAATACTAGCGGTGACAAAAATGCTTTGAATATATTAAATTCAAAAGGTGGTAAATTGCATAATTTCTCAATTGTGTCGCCTGATAAGAAATTCTTTGATTAGATTTTGTATAGATAATGAACATATTTATGACACATCGGTCTCTCCACATGTATACTTAGAATAACCAAATTGATAATCAGTTATAAATGACGTTTAACTAAAGGAAAATAGAATGGATCATTTGCAATCGTGCAATCTATATTTAAGATACTAAACAGTAGTATAAACCAGATTTATTAGTAAAACATTTGAATCTCTACAGAAATTCTAATCTATAATAGCCAAGATCGAAACCAATTTACAAACCTGATAAACAATTAAAAAAACCACTTATAAATTTACTGATGATTGGACCTTGATTATTTAATATTTTTGTATTATAAACAGATTTCTCGAAGGTATACTTATCGATATTTTTTGCCTCATAAGCATTCTCCAACATCTCTAACGTGCATTCAGTTGAAAATTCTGGATGGCCCTGGAAGGTTAATATTTTAACTGGTCCTGATTCAGTTATAATCCCTTGAATTGAACATTTCGCCGTGGATCCTAATGAAATGAATTTTGTTGATTTTACCGTGGGAATCATTGAACTGGAGGGCAACCCATAAACAATATCAGCATGCATTTCTGGTAAATTCAAATGATCATTTAAATGCTGGTCGTGTTGGTTTTTCAATTCCTCTTTCAATGGTTTAATCCACTCTAATTTATCAATGGCAAATAATTCAGTATTTAAAGTTATCGTAGTGGTGCCGCATTCCCAGCCTTCATTATTTCTGTCAACCTTGCAACCTAGATTTTTACAGATAATCTGATGACCAAAACAAACCCCAACAATGGGAAAATCAGTTAATCTGAAAAGCGTTCTTAAAAATTCGTCTAATCGTTTAATCCATAAATCCTCACCAAACGAATCAGCTCTGGAGCCACTCACAAATATCCCTCTGATCTCCTTGCTTTCAATCCCCGACAAAAGCTTTAAATAGACTTCGTTTAACTTCCTCTCATCCAAAACTTCATCAGCACTCTTCTGATACACTGTGTATTTAATACTTGGCAATTTTGCCATGCCAGAATCATCTAACAATCTACAACACAACTCTCCTAAGTCCATATATTTCTCACTGAGTCCAGTGATCGGTTGATCACAACCCAACACTGCAATATGAGCCATTAACAACCCAGGATGTTCTAAAAATCACTATCAAGATATTTTCGCGGAAATGTTGATGTCAGTGGTATTAAATTTTGTGTCACTTTAAGAGAGGCCACAGTGGTTTACAAGGAGATTTTGGTACATACGAACAATGTTAGTTGGGATGGATAGGAATTCTGGGGCTATGGTGATTAGACGGTGGTTATATCTTCTTTCAATTGTTGCTTATCTTGTGATGTTGATTCCAATATCAGTTATTGCATATACTACATTTTACAACACGTTAATTCCCAGCCTGATAGTTCAAATACCTTTGACTTTTAAAAATGCTAAATTTGATGGTATGTTAGGTTATGAAGTTGAAACGATGGATGAAAAGTTGTCACATATTGATCTTTCTCGGTATAAATCCTTATTTGATCAACCAATTTTAAGGTATGACGTAAGGTTGAATATTGAAATACTTTGTAATAGAAACAGGAACGATGATGTATATCCTGTTCTCACGGAATTCAAAGTTGGTCGTGGTCGTTTTATGAATCAATTTATACTAAATTGTGATGCTAGGTACTTGTATCATCAAAATAATTGGTTTGTACCTTATAACGTTAGATTTTGGTCACCGCCAGTTGTAACAAATATTAACAAGAACACTAATATTGACCGGCACTTGGCCACCATGAAGGGCCAAGATATTCGAGAAAGTATAAACAAGAAATATCCAATCGATTTAAAGATTTTTAAAAATATCATTATAAATCATGAAAATACATTTTTAGAGTTCCATGTGCAATATGAAGGGTTTAGATATTATTTTGTAAAATACTATTTCACATCGTTATTGGTCGGAGTGTCGATTTTTTGGTCAATGGCTACAACGGTTAGTTTACTAGTTGCATTAATATTATTTTATACAAATTCTTCCGTTGTTGATAACGTTTCTAATAATGGTATTAGACAGGACGATAACGAGGTAAAGATTAAACAAGAGTAAATAAGGTGGGTATCAAAGAATAGCGAGTGTGTCTTAAAAACTTTAAATATACATTGAATATATAAAAAATATTTGCCTATCATGCAGCATTTAGCGATTTTGAATTGTCAATGGATAATAAAGGAATTAATTTCTTAAAATATTCAGCTTCATTTAAATTACTGAGATCGTTAAATTTATCATTTTCAACTTTACTAATTAAAAAATTTTCAAATTCATCCACCATTAGATTCCATTCGAAAATTGACTTCCCTAAATTGATGAAATCAATCTCTTTTAAATTTAAAGGATCTAATACTTCATTGTTTCTAGTCTCTTGTGTTATATTGTCAATGAATAGATTGTCAGTGCTGATATAAATCTTGTTATAAATATCGGAATTTATGAAAATTGAAATTGTGGCAATTCTTGGAGTTTCAGGAACTCGATAAAAATCTTGATCTTTAGATAAATAGTGTTTATTGTTCATGAGAAAAAACTTATCCCTAATTGATTCTTGATCATTGATTAAATCAAATTTATAAATTGGCCTTATAATCTCCGGCAGTAATTTGAATAATTCAGATTCCTTTACTTCTTCCTCTTCGATGGATGATTTTGAAGAGTCCGACAAATCAGTCAACGATGTTGGGGTCGAGCTGAATGATAATAAACTTGGACTCGAAGAACGTGAAGTTAAAGAAGTGGTTGATAATGATGTGAAGGAAACTGATTTTGGTGATTGGAACTTCCCAAACACCCCATTGTTCGTACCATTATTGTTGCCAAACTCTTTATCGTTCTTCCTCTGTTTTTCGTCTTTATCATCAGTAGTTAAAATTTTAAAAATCTTACCGATTGAATTAACCAAGGAATTTGACCGTTTTTCATCGTTTGATTCAACTTTAACATCCGATAATGAATTGCATGAATAAATTGCTTCATCAAAAATTTCATAAGGATGTGTTTTCTTGATAGAAGTTGGATTAATTAACGATAGCTCATCATCATCGGGTTTAAAATCCTCAATATTCACCACCGTATTATCATTGCCACTGGAAATGGGTAAAATAGTAAATTTTTTATTAACTAATGGGTTATCTGGTCTGTAATAATAATTTTTAAATTCATTAGTTTCATGAAACTTACCAAACATTTCATGGCATTGTTTTAAATTATATTCGATATTTAATGATATTTTAATTGAATTTGAGCTTTCAAAATTATTAATCCCTACGATCCTCCACACTAGTAATTTAATATAATAACTTCGTATAATTGAATTATAGTTAATGAAAAGTTTTTGCCAAATAGTGGGGGAAATTAACCAATTTATGAAGTTTTCTTTAAAACTTAATTTATCATCTTTATACCACGGTAAATTTTCAAGGCTACGTTCTTGATTGGACTCGGAAAGTATTTCAGGAATGAAATTCCAAATATTAAATAAAAATGATAAATTTTTCAAAATTATTTGGACATGATCGGTATTTTCAATCATCAAATAAATCGATTGCAACCAAAATTCCCATTTGACAACTTCAAAATAATTTAAAAATTCTGACATGATATTCAATATTAAGGAGTTTTTATTGAAATCGTAAATGCTAGTTTTCTCAGCAAAATCGACGATTATTAAATCAATAAAATTTATAAATTTCTTACCAATGGCAGGATTGGAATAATCGATATCTCTGATGGTTCTAAATATTTTAAAAATTGAATTATAATAAATTTGATTTTGCTTTTCATTGCTGCTTAATCCTTCAATATTATTATTGTGAAAATTAACATTAAATTCAGGATATTTGACCTTGGAATTATTGGCAGCAATTCTAGTAATGGAAACTTTTGTAATTTGGTAAATATGACTTAGTATAATATTAAACCCTGGTAAGTTTAAAATTATTGGATTGTTAATGTTGTCTAAATTATCAAAATCCTTAATTGTACTGGTAGTGAAAAGATTATCAACAATTTCAAAATAGTGTGTTAAAAACGAATTGAAAATATCGGAATCACTATTTAGCCACCTGGATACCCATGATCCCAGGGGATCTTTAATCCCTTGAACAGGGTGCAGTGGGGGTAATAAACAATTAATTAGTGATTTTTGATGGCTCCCTTTTAAATTTTTTAACCCTTGATAATTTATTAAATAATGTAAATGTTTGGGGAAAATATTATGTAGATTATCTAAATCACGTTCACTTAATGTGGTGCAGTTTTTAACAATTTTGAAATTTTCTTCAAAAATTTTTTGCTTTATATTTAGTAGAAATAATAAAGCATTACTGACATTGGGAATTTTAAAAAATGAATATGCAAAGACTTTACCAATGAAGGCCGATATTGAAAGTGGCAAGTGTTTAATCGTTGACAATCGGTTGATTGAAAACCCTAGGGTTAAAATCAATAATTCTCGATAATTATCTTGATAATTGGAATCTATCATATCAATGTTAAACCATTCAACCCTGGAAATAATTCTTGAAATACATTCCAAATAAACCGATCTATCGATATTTGAAATGTTATTTGAATTGATTAAATGGTTTAGTAATGATGACCACCATTTTATAATTAATGAAAGGAAAATTGACACTAAACTTTTGTAGGTTTTGGCATTAATACCCTTGATTCTATTTAAATAATTTATTCTTAAAAATGGTAATACAACAGTTCGTAAAATATTAGTGGTATAAATATCATGATGTTTGGCATTGAACTTATTCAAGCCAATTTCTAATTTTTTAAAATGTTTTAAAATTAATTTGATGTATTTATCATTTGATAACGATGATAACGATACCGTCATTTTACTGGAAGCTTTTGACGATATCGAGTTGGATGACCCAGTAGAACTTGATTTTCCAGAAACCGATTTCCCTGATACTGATCTACTATTTAACGACTGTTGTGACATAGACTTTGTAACGGTACGTTTTGAACTACTGGACTTAATTGACGATGTGGACTTGTTTCTTGAAATTGTATTTGTTATTATCGACGACATGTTAAACTGGGTTGAATGTAGATAGCTTAGTGATCAGGTATGGAGCGTTGGACTAGGTATGGAGCGTTGGACACCAATGAACCGTAAGATATTCTGATTGTACCTAAATGTAAACAGTTGATAATCAAAACAAACGATATCAAAATCCTCTATAAAATGAACCCTAACCTGAACCAAACAACTACTACCTTATGTAGACAACTCTACCAAAGCGAATGAAACGGTTAACACTGTTGAATTACCAATTGACGGCAAATGTTCAATTTACCTCCCAAATTATATGTACAACTTCTTAACCGAGCGAGGCGAAGGCTATCGAGTTAACGTTATATAATGTGATTAATATCCCAGTGTTCAAAGGGGATGATACTTAGACTACGAACCAATTTTTTGCTTAATCAAAACGTTAATCAAATATTATAAACGATCTAAATAAATGCAAGATGAGTTGTGGATGGTGAATAACAGCTAGCGTTTTTTCTGTCTCATTTCATTCTAGATTGAGACAATTTCAGTCGTCAATTTTCTGCATCCCCAGAGGGACCTGGAACCATATCGACCCACCACACTGTTTAAATGGTGGGAACTTGGTGGTAGAACCAAGGCTACTAGGGTAGAGTTGTTGCAGTGGTACTAAGAGCCACTTAGCGTAGCGTGGAAACACTGTGTATTATAAATCCACGGTACCTTACGGTGACGCAGGGTTCTGGCATATAAAGGATAACTCTAATTCAACTATTCAGATTCATCTGAAGAATTGCTTAACGGTACAGGTTCTCGATTTGAGCTATCTTGTTGTTTTTCTTCTTCGGTGATTGAAGTTTTGTTTGGTTGCACTTTTACATGTAGAATATCTTCCAATTGATCGATTATGTCGACTTTGTCACTTAACTCACGTTTCACATTGTTCAACGTGAGTTTGGTGTTATTGTGTTCTTGTTCTGAGGCATTAAATCTCAATTTATATTCTTTAAGCTGTTTGGACAATGATTCAATCTCACGTTCTAACGTAGCTTGGGCTTTTTTATCTTTGATTAATTTTTCATCAATTATATCTCTTGCAGTTTCTAGACTGTCATTCTTTTTAACCAAGGTCGCGTTGGCGGATCTTAAATGCTTATTCTCCGATGATACGGTTTCAAAGTTGTGGACTAACTCATCTTGGTTTGATTTCAATGATATGTAATCATTTTTAGAACCATGGTATAAATTGGTTTTCAAATTCAACTCATCAGCTAATTTGTCATTATTTTGTAGCTGCTTTTCGCAGTCTTTTTTCAATCGATTGATATCATCACAATAGGATTCAACTTTATGATTTAGCAAGTTGACTTCTGTTTGTTTATCGTTGAGTGATTTTTCATACTGTTTGAATTTAGACTTAAATGCTTGGTAGACTTGTAATAATCGTTGAGTTTCAATGTTCCCATTGATGTAGATATTTTTGTCTTCCCCTTTCTGTTCGTCCTTTTGTACTTCTTGTGGTTTCTGTTTTTCTGGCTCATCCTCCTGTTTGTCTTTTATTCCATGCACTTGCTGTTCTTCGATGTCCTTTACTGCATCATTTTCATGGTCTTCTTGATTTTCGCCTTCTGCCTCGGTATAATCTTGCTTATGGTCTTCTTTCTCTTTTTCACCATCTTGCTTTTCTTCATCCTCCTCGACACCATCTCTGTCAATAACTTGAGAAATTACAACCTTGTACGCTTCTTCATCAATCTTCATATCTTCAATATCAGGCACGAATTGTTTAATATTTTCAAATAATTCATCCACCTTGCATCTAACAATGTCATACAATTTGAAATCGTGACTTTTATCGTCGTACTGTTTCTTCCAATGCTCTTTATCGTTTTCAATTTCAACTACTTTTTGCTCGAGTTTGTTGTACTTATTTTTAAAATCATTCAACTTGGTAGTTAAATCATTTAATTGACTTTGATAACTTTGTAAATTATTTGAAATTTTCGAAATTTCTTTATCCTTATCATTATTTGAATTTTCTAATGTGGTTAACTTAAGTTTAATATTTTTTATATCGTCGACATTTAATTCTTTCTCCAAGGATGTTATGTCATTTTTAAAAACTTGCAACACTTCCAAGTCTTGTCCCTTTTGCGATAAGTCTTCAACTTTATCAATCAACAAATCCTTATCGTGGTGCAAATCATCAACCTCTTTAGTCTTTTTATCTAATTTTAATTTAAATTCTAGTAAATCATTTTCATATTTACTTATCTCAGTTTCAGTTTTTCTAACTAATTCTTGATACAATTTCAAATTCAATTGTTTATCCAGGTCAAGATCTTGCAACGTCTTGGACAACTCTTCAATTTTCAAATCCTTTGATGTAATTAACTCTTCAATTTTAGAATTTAACTTGAACTTATACTCCATCTCTAATTTATTCTTATCATTTTCACTCAACTTCAATTGATTTTTTAAGGTTTCTACTTCCGACGTAAACTGTTTGATCAATTTATCACTTTCGTCGTTTATACTCTTCAAATCATCAAATTGTTTACCCTTTAAATTTCTTTCATGTTGCAACGTTTCCATCTTTGACATCAACTCCTCGATGCTTTTCTTGCTCTCTTTCTTTTCATCCTCGTAGATGATATCACTATCTTTATATAATACTTCGAGCTGTTGGCTCTTTTCTTTTAAATCCCTATTTACATTCTCAAGCTGTTGTTTTAACTCAAACACTGTGGTATCGATTTCCGATGCTTTTGCTTGGTACAATTGATAGATCACCACCATCCCTATGGGACCTATGGTTGATAGATACGAACTCATGGGTTATTGAGTATCTGCGCTGTAGCTGCTTATGGATTCCTGGTACTAGCTATCGCTATCTCTCTGACGTGAATAAACAGCGGTTAGTGATGCCAAAACAAATTGATATGAGAAATTTGTCCAGAAGGTTCGCATTTTTAGTATCACAAGAGTACTAAACTAATTGATCTATTTGAAAGCAATAGCTTATTATTCAGACATTCACGGATTGTATTGGCAATTATAGTTGATTACTACTAGCATTAAGGTAATTAGAGTGAATATCAAGTGGTATCGACTAGAGCAACAAGTTTCAGCGCATTTTTTAAACCAGAATTAGACGGACATTATTGAGATAAGAATGGATATAACCCCTGCTAACGTTCAACGAGCTAGAAGTAGAAGTAGATCGAGAAATAGAAACTCGACTTCAAGATCTAGCAGTGTCAGAAGACCATCATTGGCTAGCAAACGATCATTGTCGTCATCGTCATTGACGAAACTTAATGTTACGCCAACAACATTAATCGAAGGTGATCTTGTTGTACCGTCAGTGCAAGCGACGTTGGATAATTCGTTGCCGGTTGATTTTTTCAAGCAAGATATTTGGGGGCTAGTTAAAGCTTTGAAAATCAGCAAATGGCACAAAAAATCATTAGATTATAACAAAATTAATATCGTTAGAATTAGTGGGGCATTAACTAACTCGATTTATAAAATTGAATACAAAGACGACAAAATAAAGATCCCATCATTATTGTTAAGAATTTACGGTAAAAATGTCGATGAAATCATCGATCGAGAACTGGAATTAGATGTTTTGATTAAATTATCGTCGAAAAAAATTGGCCCTAAATTGTTAGGTATATTTATTAATGGTAGATTTGAACAATTTTTAGATGGGTTTATAACATTAAATCGATTCCAAATTAGAGACGAAGTCATAAGTCAAATGTTAGCTAGAAGAATGAAGGACTTGCATCATAAAATTACCTTAGATTACAAAGACTATAAAGATAACTTACCAACATGTTGGAAATTAATTCACAAATGGTTGAACACGTTAGAGAAAAACGAAATTTTACAAAATTTCAGATCACACGGTGTCAAAGATGAAGACATCTTTTTAATGAAATTTGAAAGTTTTAAACAAAAGATATTTGACTATAGAGATTGGCTATTTGATCACTATCATTCCAATGCATTTGCATCAAATTTCAAATTTTGTCATAATGATACTCAATATGGAAATTTGTTATTACATGAATCTTTCAAAATCGATGATATTATTATTGACCAACAAGCTGCAGTTAGAAGTAATGTTGCCGAGGGTAACTTGAATCAACTTTCAACGATTAAATCTACCAGTAATAAAAAAGATGGGAATTTAGTCGTTATTGATTTTGAATATGGTGGTGCAAACTTTCCAGCGTTTGATTTAGCCAACCATTTTTGTGAATGGATGGCAAACTATCATGATGAAGAAAAATCTTACTTCTTAAATGAAGACAACTTCCCAAATAAGTTAGAACAATTAAACTTGATTAAAGCCTATATTGAATATGATTTCCAGTACCCTTCATCTAATTTAAAAACCTCACTGGAACCTGATTTAAATCAAATAACCCCAACAGAGTTGATTCAATTTGAAATTAGAAAAATGTATAACGAGTGCATTTATTGGAGAGCCACCGTACAAATTTATTGGTGTATTTGGGGGTTAATTCAAAACGGGCCAATAACTAAGAAGGATGGGGTTGATGGGTTAGTTGGTGAAACATCTCATGAAATTGGTGTTGATAGTACTTATACAATCACCACTGGTTTTAATACTTTAGAGTTACACGAGAATGCTGTTGTTGAAGATGAAATCAGCTCAAATGATGACGAGTTTGATTACTTAAAATTTGCTCAGCAAAAATCTGCCTTGGCAATTGGTGATTTAATCCAATTGGGAGTTATTAGCAAAGACGACGTTGATAAAGATTATTTAAAAGAAATCAAGTATTTAGATTGTGATCGTTTTGACGTTTGATCGTCATCCACTTTGTAGATTTATTTCTCCTCGAAGAACGCCATTATTCTGGTGGTCTTCTACTTCTGATGCCCAAGCATCAGAAGTTTCAAAAGTAGTTTAAACGATGGTAAAAATAGTTAAAAATTAGTATAAAAAAAAGTATTAATATTGCACCCTACCAAAAATTCGCAGACTCTCTCATCTGATTCTGATTATTGTCCAACATGCTATCATTTAGAACTAGAGGCTACAATGGGTATGGAGTTCAATACTCTCCATTCTTCGATAATAAATTGGCGGTAGCCACGGCTGCTAACTATGGATTAGTTGGAAATGGTAAATTATTCATATTAAACATCGAACCGAACGGCAATATTGTCAATGAGGTAAATTGGGATACTCAAGATGGATTATTTGATTTGTCATGGAGTGAACTTCATGAAAACCAGGTGGTCACTGCCAATGGTGATGGATCAATAAAATTGTTTGATATAACGGTACCTAACTTCCCCGTCATGAATTTTAAAGAACACACCAGAGAAGTGTTCTCGGTTAATTGGAATTTAGTTGACAAAGCAACATTTGTTTCTTCATCGTGGGATGGAACTATAAAATTATGGAACCCACAACGACAAGAATCAATATTGACGTTGAATTCACCTCAATTGAGTGATACCACGGTAAATAATCTTTCACAAGCTCCGCCGTTATCGCATCAACCATCACATCAAAAACTGCAACAAATCAATACTTCAAGTTGTATCTATAATGCATCATTTTCACCTCATTCACCGTCAACGATTATAAGTTGTGATGGGTCATCAAAGGTATCGATCTGGGATATAAGATCACCTAATCCGTTAATCATGAATTACATAAGTCACTCGGGTTTAGAAACTTTAACCTGTGACTGGAATAAGTACAGGTCAGATGTAGTGGCATCAGCAGGGACCGATAAATCGATTAGAATATGGGATTTAAGAATGATCAATAGGCTAGACCATCAGATCCCCGGTATGCCATCACACAATTTACGAGGACCAACGCCATTAAACGAATTCTTGGGCCATGACTTTGCAGTTAGGAAAATCATGTGGTCCCCTCATAATGGCGAAGAGTTATTAAGTGTTAGTTATGATATGACGTGCAAAATTTGGCACGATAAATCAAATCAAAATGCAAGATTTTTGAATACTCAAGTTGGTGGATTAAAAGGTGTGATGGATAATCATAAAGAATTTGTAATTGGTTGTGATTATAGTCTTTGGGGTGATCCCGGTTGGGTAGCAACCACTGGTTGGGATGAAATGGTTTATATATGGGATTCAAAAAGAGTTTGATGTATATTTATTTTCGTTTTTCGTACCTATAGTTCATGTTTGAAGTCATCTTCGCCTTCATCTTCATCTTCATCTTCACCTTCCCCTTCACCTTCACCTTCATCTTCATCTTCACCTTCACCTTCACCTTCATCTTCATCTTCATCTTGCTTCAGTGGATCTCATCAACTACATTATTTGTTTCAACAATGTACGTTTGATGCAATACACTTTGTAAGAAATTCTGTAACTTGCTGTAACGTAGTAATTGTATGCGTTCAAGCTGTGATACTCACAGTAACCATGACTAGGTTAACAGAATAACAGTCTTGCAACGATAAAGCTCCCCTATAACATCATCGACATTTATTTTTTGCGGCTCAAAAAGCTTCCCTATTAGGGTGGCATATAAACATAAATAAATGTAAATAAACCAAATCTCAAATATGTTTAAGAACCCTTCGAATATCCTAATTACAAATAGTAGAGAATCACAGATGGAAAGCTTCTACGCAAACCTTGACTTTAAGTATATCTTAAAAGATAAATCCATTCCTTCAGTGTTTGAAACAAATCACTTGTGGACCGCTAATCATTTTGGAGGATATTATAATTATGAAATCATTGAAAATTATTCGATTATAGAATGTGCTGTTAGACAGTTGAATAATGGTGGCAACGGGTACATTGAATTGATTAAACCAACTTTTGAAGTACCAACTATAACATTAATATTCCAAGGATCCCAAGAGTTCATCAACTACGCAAGACCCAAAATTTTTCAAAATTATAATCAAATTAGTTTTAAAACTATAGATTATGATAAACCGATTAATCAAGCGTTAACCAGTAAATTGACTGAATTGACGGCACTTTATGAGGTTGAAATCATTTTAAACAATAAGCAAATCCAATTAATTGGTAAACAGGATAATATTACATTTGTTGAAACGCAAATTAGAGTATTAATTGATTCATTGAAGGGATATTTTATTGAATCGATTGATATCAATTTATCAATTATCCCTCTTTTAGGTGACAAGGACTTATTTAACTTTAAAGAAATTACCAAGCAACTGAATAGTAATATTTACTTACCGGATTTATTGCCAGAAGTGTTCAACTCACAAATTTACCAGAATTTACAACAGTTTAAAATCTGGATAACTGGTTCAAAAATCATTGAAATTTTAAACACCAAAAAGCTTTTAATGAAATTAATTGAAAAAATCAGTAATGTTGAATTTTTACAAAAGACCCTTAGCGTCAATAAAGAGAAATTAGATATGATAATATTGAACAATCAAAGCGAAATCTTAGACATTATGTTTGAGCATGGGACGTTTATCAGTTTACCAAAACTAGGTGATGACAATGATCATGAAATAGTAATTCAAAGTAATAATGAAGAGTCCATTAATGAAACAATTAATCAAATTCATAAAATCACTCAAAATTATTATAAAATATTAATCAATAGTGATAATAACTATCAAAATTTTCAAAATTTGTTATATCAAATTATGCCCAATTACAAAATATTAGTAAAATTGAATCAATTGGGTATTGAGATTATTGGTAGTAGCTTGATCGTTAAAAATTTATTAAATAATCTTAATTCAAATATCTCAAATAGACACTTGTTTACAAAAATTTCCATGCTAATTGATGTTGGTAATGAACAAAAGGATTTCATGAGTGGTAAGAAAAATGGTAAAATGTTGAAGATTTTAAATCAATTTAACAATTCAATTGTCAAGTTTAATGCATTTAATGAATACCAATTTATTATCAATATTATCATTGAAAACTCCATAAATTTCGACAATTTAATCAAGATTATTGAATTAATAGAGAATGAATTACCTTCAGAATTTAAATTTAATATTCCTGAAATTTTCCACAAGTCGATAATTGGTAATGGTGGATTGATAATTCAAAGCATCATGAAAAAATATAATGTTTACATTAAATTTTCCAGCCAGCCAAAGACGTTTAATTTATATGGTTTTAAAAGATTTAATAATGTTTTGATCAAGTGTCCAAATAAAAATGCAACTAGTATTAAACTTGTTGAAACTGAGTTGAACAATCTAGTAGAAAATTGCGGTAATAATAATTTAAATAGCAACTACTTAAATTTGAATGCAAACAATTCAGTTTATAATTCGGTTAATTTTAAGTTATTGAAATCTCATTACAATTTAATAACTAATAATTTCAAATTAAACAATTTGAATAACCTAGAGATTGAATTTTCAAGTTTCATTAATTGGCCAGTTTCTTTACTAGAATTTAGTTCTACTGCAAACGAAGGAACTTTAAAAAATATTGAAATTAAAGGTTCGGATATAAAGATGAAGTTTTTTATAAATAAAATCGTTGCAAATTTACCACTAAATTATAAATTTATATTACCAAATTCATTCCCAAGTAGTGCAGATTTCAATGAACATATAATATTGTCATTCAAATATTTATTCAATATTGAAATTTGTATAATGAACAATGAGATTTGGTTGAGTTACTATGACACAACAAACTTGAATAAAGCAATCGATCAATTAACTAATTGGTTAAGATTAAATGGGTTTTTGATTGTTGATCAATTGCATTTTGAGTTTAATCCAATTGAACAACCAATTGATAATTTGAAATTTAAAAAGACAAAAAAACCTTTAGGAAGGATCACTAACGAAGTATAATATACCCTGTTTCAGTATTAGTTCACTCTCCCGGATCCAGTCTCTTTAGCTCTCTCTAGTGCTGGAGTATCATCTCATCATCTCATCTCGTCCTACCTCACTATCTGTATGCCCTATACTTTCCATGAGCAACCCCGAACCCCTGTCAGTCAAGACTCATATGCTTAAAGATAAAAGATCAACTAAACAAAGCTTATTTAATTAATAACGCTAGCATGATATTTTTGTGATTGGTTGCAAAAACGTCGTAGGACTTTAATTACCCTCATCCAAGATCATCAAGTATACCAGAGAGAACTTAACAGTGGTGGCATATTGAAGACTATTTGCAAGGTCAACAACCTCTCCCTTCATCCACTCCCTTGGACGCTTGCTAGACATTTTCTCGACACCCACCGCCTGCCAATTGATGCACCATCAAAAGACAAAGTTACACAAAACTGGGACATCAAAAAATTCGCAGCCCAAAATTATTATACAGGATTACCCAAAACTTTGGAACTGTAATTATTTTAAAGTCAAAGCAAATCCAATTTTCATCTAGTACGCTATTCAGATACATTTTGATCCAACGCTTTGAAGGCAACTGAGTAACAAAAAATGGATACTACTGAAAAAGTCAAAACTAAATTAGTCAAGCTTGGATTACCATCAAAAGCGTTTTTTGATTTCAAATATGGTACCAGTGCAATCCCACCTTCACCATTCAAAAATGAATTTTTATCATGGATTTTTGCCAAATCCATGGAAGTTTCCACGCCATTAACGATTGCGATTGTGTATTTTACATTAGTTCATTACATCAATCCTTTAATTGTCGAAAGACAAGCTAGACTTCAAAAGTTGAAAAATGGGAAAGGTGAAACATCTGAAAAATCTGAAAAATCGCCCAAAAGATTACCACCAGCTCCATTTGAATTCACCAAGTCAGTGTGGTTTAAATTATTTGTTATTTTACATAATTCGTTTTTATGTGTTTACTCAGTGTGGACGTTTATTGGTATGATTCAAACCATCACCAATACTCAACAATTGACAAGATTATTTTTTGCTGCTAAAGAAATTACTATTGAATCCAGATTCCAAAATTTCTTTCAAACAGTGTGTGATGTTGATAACGGTATTTTTAACTTAAACTTGCCATTTAAAAACTTATTATTGTACGGATGGTTGTTTTACATTTCCAAATTCTATGAAGTGTTGGATACTATAATTATTTTAGTCAAAGGTAAGCCCTCGTCACTTTTACAAAGTTATCATCATGCTGGTGCAATGATGTGTATGTGGGGAGGCATTAGATTCCAAAGTCCTCCCATTTGGATTTTTGTTGTTTTCAACTCATTTATTCATTCATTAATGTACTTTTATTTTACATTAAGTTGTCTTAAAATTAGAGTGCCAAATATTTTTAAAAAAATTTTAACTTCAATGCAAATCACCCAATTTGTAGTTGGTGGTTCTTTAGCTTTATTGCATGGTTTCATTTACTTCACTGATTCAACTACTAACAAATTAATTCATTGTATCTCCACTCCTGATCAAGCTTTACCTTTAATGATAAATGTCGGTTATTTAACTCCTTTAACTGGGTTATTTGCAGCTTTTTATATCGAAAGTTACTTGAAAAGAAAGTAAATGGGAATGGGAAGTGGAAACAAGAAAACAAGAAAAAATTGCATTAAGAGCGATAGTTTGAATACAGGTACCTAGAAATAAGTGATTATTCTAGACGTAGTAAATAAATATTTTATCATTTTATGATCTGTCTCTGGTGGCGAATTCTATGCAACTCAATGCTGCCACTCAAGTATCTCTTGATTAATTTTAGAAAACCTGCTTCTTCCTAACATTTATATAGTCATTGTATATAGAAATAAAATGTCCCCTTTCGCTTGATTTTTATCGAGCGAATTTTGCAACCTGGAGAACTATATCATGGATGGACATAACGCTTAAATAGTTTGTATGATGCACAAGTACATCTAGAAGTAGTTTATATATTAAGATCTCCATATACAGTTTGCAACACACTATAATAAAACAGTACCAATCCCACCATTTTTCTTTTCAATTTCTTTTGTTTCAGCATTAATACCACCATGGATTGGGAGAGTTCTGTAATTAAACAAATAGTAATTCAAAAATCCATCACCGTTACCAAATTTACAATCATCTATAAAGTAAGGATTATCTTGACTGGTTAAACAATTGAACACATCAACATTAAATTTTTTAGCAGTAATTAACGTTTCATTGATTAATCTTTTCAATTGGATCTTATAAGCGTCTTCACCATCATTTATTGAGTCGCTGGCATAATAATATAAATAAGCAACCCCCAATTCATTATGTTGGGGATTCTCTAATACTGTAAATGGTAGTAAATAGTATGAAACAAAATCGGTTATTTTCCCATCATCATTTTCAATTACAAAACTTTTAATTACGTTAGATACGTTTTCACCGGTAACGTCGCCTAATAACCAATGTTTTAATTCAGTTTTAGTAAAAACTTGAATTAATTCGTATTTTTTTTGGAATGTGGTAAATAATTCAAAAACCTTATCAAAATCGTTCAATATCATCGGTCTTAATTTCAAATTACTGTCGTTGGGTAAAGTATAACTTGCCACCATTTCGCTTTTAGTTTTACTAGGTGGTAAATGACTGAACCCAACGTCATGAAGTTTTGACCAGTTAATTGGTCTGTGAGCGTATCTACAAGTTGACATTGGTGACGGTAAAATTTGTCCCCCAGTGTACAAAGCTTGCCAGATGTCCTGCCTATTGACTCTCCTGGTGATTTCTTTGATTAATACGGGGGCTAACCTTTTTGATCTTAATTTTTTGTGAATATTTAAGAAATTAATTTCCACTGATTTGATCAATTTATCAGTTCTGGTCAATTTTAAATCACATGGGGTACCAGCGATAAATGCAACCAATTTCTTGGTTCCAGTAACTCTAACCCCTAAATGCCAATCTTTTCTGTATCCAGGAGGCTTTAAAGCCCATTTAAAGAACTCATGAGAGTATTTAAATCTAAACGTAGCATCTTGATCTTCAACGTAATTTTCATACAACAATTGGTATAATTCATCCAATTCGTTGTTGTCGTCCAAATTAACCTCCGACCATTCGAATCCTTCGATTAATGGCAATGGATCACATGGTATATCTTCCACGGTCTTATTTTCTATTGGCCCTTCTTCCAAAATTTTTTCATCGTACTTTGGCACCGGTTGGGTTTGCCAAAACTTGTGATCCTTCATTTGCTTCTTTTGGTCTTCGTTTAATTGACCTCCAGTAGATAAGAGTTTTAATAACTCTTCAATAGAGTTTTTTGAATCTGACATGGTGTTGGTACTTTGGATCTGTTGAAAATTTTTGAGAACTCTGAGTGAGAAAGTCCACCCACAAAAAGATAGTTGAGCTGCAAGATGGTGTTGAAGAATTCTAAGTATGATAAACAAGCCAAGAGGCAGTATATGCGTAAACATGGTCTTATGCCACCACCCACTGAAAAAGTTGTACGGCCAAAATGGTCCCTGAAAGCGAAAACTGACAATACGGAGATGCTTAAGTTGGATATTGATGAAATGACCAGTGATTGGGATTCAGATATTGATGAAGATATTGTCAATTATTTTTACCCCTCCATGGGTGAAACTTTAGTCGACATGCCGCTTGATCTGAAACGAAAGGTCAAACGACAGGTTATTGAAGATTTAAAACTCCAACGAGATGCAATATTTAACCAAGATTTGGAAAAGGCACAAAATGAAGCAAGGGAACAG
Source organism: Yamadazyma friedrichii (assembly GCA_030565865.1). Lineage (NCBI taxonomy): Eukaryota > Fungi > Ascomycota > Pichiomycetes > Serinales > Debaryomycetaceae > Yamadazyma > Yamadazyma friedrichii. Next base: position 59,011 of record JAJMGX010000028.1, on the reverse strand, counting down.
GAAGAATCAGGGATATTTTTAGGGGATGCATCTCACGCTGCTAATAGTGTGAAGTTAACTGAGTTTATACCCGAAATCCCTGTAACTAAACGGAAAATCAGAAGATTGCCCATAAATGATGACGAAACTAATTTAAATGACTATGGAATTTCAGTATCTGATACTGTGACCAATAATGATTACGACGAAATTTATAAACGAAAATTAGGTGATAGACGATTAGATCAAATTCTGAGTGACGAATTGATTGGGTTTAAAGTTGGTAAGGATCTGTTATCTCATGCTAAACCCGATAAGAGAAACGTGCAATATTTAAATGATATGGAAAAGCAGCAAGATGACCAGTTAAGACTGAAAAGCCAGCAGCAGAAGTTTTATAATGACATAAAGAGTAAATTTGGCAAGCAGAAAGATACTAAAAAGGTGATAGAGTTGAATAATTTAGACAATAATAACCCTGATCATATAAAGTATGTAAATAGTAAGTTGGTGGATAAACTGGAGAACAATCTAGATGGAGATTTAGATGCGCTATTAGGCACAAAGTTTAGTAGTATAAAATTGGCAGAAGAGCCTACAGATTCGATACCAATGTCAGCTGGACAACCACCAGGTTTACCATCCATGACAAAATCAAATGGCACAAAATCAAATGGCACAAAATCAACCGTCAACCATAATGACTTTTTAGATGAATTATTAGGCTAATAAACATTATCCTGTGTGGGTTCTACTATCCCATTACCTCTTCCATCATTTTAATAATGATAATATCTGGCTAACTAATAATATGGTGTACTGGAGTAAGTGTCGTGCCCTCATCAATGACTCACTAAAACGGTAATTGACCATCAACCGCGATGTGGAATCAAAATTTTCAGATACTTCAACTGCTACAGATATTCAATAAAAACATAGAGAAGGATAGGTACGATGTTTAGAAGTTTCGTTCGTTCCCTTGCTACTGCTAGCAAGTATAACAAAACATCCACTCTTGATAGAGCTACATTGACCATTAAAGATGGTCCCGTTTTCAACGGTTACTCATTTGGTGCTGATAAAAATGTTTCAGGTGAAGCTGTATTCACAACATCGTTAGTTGGATACCCTGAAAGTATGACGGATCCAAGTTACAAAGGACAAATATTGTGTTTTACCCAGCCATTGATTGGTAATTATGGAGTGCCATCCGATACTAAAAAAGATGAATTCAACTTGTTGAAATATATGGAATCACCTCTGGTTCAATGTATTGGTATCGTGGTAGCTGATGCTGCGTTGGAATACAGTCATTGGACCGCTGTTGAAAGTTTGCAACAATGGTGTAAAAGATCGGGAGTTGCTGCCATTTCTGGTGTTGATACTAGACAATTGGTCAGTTATTTAAGAGAAAAAGGATCATCGTTAGGTAAAATCACTATTGGTGAAGAGTATGATGCTGATGAAGATGCAGCATTTGACAATCCTGAAACGGTCAACTTGGTTCATAAAGTTACAACCAAAGCTCCATTCCACGTTGCTTGTCCGCCTACTCATTCAAAGAATATCCATTTAGCAGTATTAGATTGTGGTGCTAAAGAAAATATTTTACGTTGTCTCGTTGAAAGAGGTGCCTCATTAACGGTGTTCCCATATGATTATCCAATTCACAAAGTAGCTAACAAATTTGACGGTATTTTCATTTCCAATGGTCCAGGTGATCCAACTCATTGTTCATCCACTACTGAAAATTTAAGAAAAACTATGAAATTATATGAAGATTTACCTATCTTTGGTATTTGTTTAGGTCATCAATTATTGGCGTTAGCTTCGGGTGGTAAAACGATTAAATTGAAATATGGTAATAGAGCTCATAATATTCCAGCATTGGATTTACTCACTGGTAAGTGTCATATAACTTCACAAAATCACGGTTATGCCGTTGATATGGATACTGTAAGTGACGAGTGGGAATCGTACTTTGTCAATTTAAACGATTTATCCAACGAAGGGATGATTCACAAGACTAGACCAATTTTTTCCACTCAATTTCATCCTGAAGCCAAGGGTGGTCCATTAGATACAAGCTTTTTATTTGATAAATTTTTTGAAAATATCGCCATTTACAAATCAACCAACGGCTTGAATCTCCCTGTTGACAACTCGTTATTGGTGGATATCTTACCAAAAGCCAGAGTTATTTAACCGTATTCGATCGTTTATGAAAAATCATGTTATTACCAAAATAATAAACGACATCGCATGATAATTTTATTTAAATATCTCTGACGACCTCTTTTTCCCAATAATTTCCATTATTTTCCGAGTGTTCTCCATTACTAGAGTGTCGGTATTAGTCCTGTTGGTGGTCGTAGCATTAACAATTGTATTTAAAATGGAGGTAACACAAATCTTTAATAGCACTCCATCAAATCTAAATTTTATTGAGAAAATTTGGTCGATCTGGTATATGTACTGGAACAACGACCTTTTTGCAACCGGGTTATTATTTTTTTTAACCCATGAAACCATGTACTTTGGCAGGTGTTTACCGTGGTTCATCACCGATAGAATCCCCTACTTCAATCGCTGGAAAATCCAACCGGGGAAATTACCTTCTAATCAAGAACAATGGGAGTGTTGTAAAACCGTGCTTAAACAACATTTACTCATTGAAGCATTACCAATTTGGCTATTTCATCCCATTTGTAAAAACTTGAATATTTCCACCACCGTGCCATTTCCACCGTGGCAAATTATGGTGTGTCAAATCTTGGGGTTTTTCTTCGTAGAAGACTTGTGGCACTATTCATTCCATAGGTTGTTCCATTATGGGGTTTTTTACAAATACATTCATAAAGTCCATCATCGATATGCTGCTCCGTTTGGATTTGCGGCGGAATATGCCCACCCCATAGAAGTCATGGCGCTTGGATTTGGTACCGTGGGGTTCCCCATCATTTATGCCTACTTATCGCTCCATTATAATACTTACCAATTACCTGAACTTCATTTATTCACCATATGTGTATGGATCACCTTGAGATTATTTCAAGCTGTCGATTCTCATTCAGGCTATGATTTCCCGTGGTCATTGAATAAATTCCTACCATTCTGGGCAGGCGCCGAACATCATGATCAACACCACCACTATTTCATTGGTAATTATGCCTCATCGTTTACGTGGTGGGACTGGGGGTTGAATACGGAATGTGGCGCTTTGGCTAAACAGAGAAGACAAGATATCATGATGGAACGGTCAGAGAAAAAGCTAGGTAGCAAGTAACCACTGGAGCCGTCACTTGTCTTTGCGCTGTATAGTTGATGTGTAGTGTGGTAGACATATACATAGAAGATAAATATTAGCCAGTAATTAGAGCCATCACTTGTCTATACGTTTTCACTTGTCCATACGTTTCCACTGTCCATACGTTTTCACTTATCTATACGTTATATGTTGACGTACACTTCGTAGATATATTCATAGAAGATAAGATCACTCTTCCGTGCATGGTAGTCACCTGCACACAGCCAGCTCGGCGCGTGTCTGCGTCATCCGATATGCAGGCCAGGTTCTTGCCCCGGTGCACCAGACTCAACCCCACATCGGTGCACCTGGGTCTGTGCACGTGTCGATGTGACTGCGTTTTGGGAGCGCATTAAAAATTTTCAAATTTGAGAAGCTGGAACAACTTGAGTGAAAAGTCCCATCAGGAAAAAAACTTGAAAAAAAAATATTAGCCTTAACCGTATGTATTTTAAAAATCAAGAAATATTGAAGTAGAAGATAGTATCAAGTGATGGTGTGTTAGAGTATGAGAATGAGTCGATTAGAATATGCCTGAGTGAAGAAGTAGCGAATTATATCCCAGATTTATAGTGTTTTACTACCAGGTTATTGAATAGTCATCACCAATTTCAACGTCAAAATCCAGGTGTAAACAACAACAAGGAAATAGTTGAGATAATTTGACGTAGTTTGAAATGGTTTGTCATGGTTTGACGTAGTTTACTACTGGACTGAGCCTTATTCTTAAACGTCTTGAATAACACAGCAAATGCATCTACATCTTGTTTTAAATGAAAAAATACTAACTTTTTAGATGCCAAGATTAAATGAATATCAAGTAATTGGTCGTCGTTTACCAACTGATTCTGTTCCAGAACCAAAATTATACAGAATGAGAATTTTTGCTCCAAATGTAGTTGTTGCTAAATCAAGATATTGGTATTTCTTACAAAAATTACATAAAGTTAAAAAAGCTTCAGGTGAAATTGTTTCCGTTAACACCATCTCTGAAGACCACCCAAGTAAAGTTAAAACTTTCGGTGTCTGGTTAAGATACGAATCAAGATCTGGTGTCCACAATATGTACAAAGAATATAGAGATGTTACCAGAGTCGGTGCCGTTGAAACTATGTACGCTGATTTAGCTGCTAGACATAGATCAAGATTTAGATCAATCCATATCTTAAAAGTTGTTGAATTAGAAAAAATTGATGATATTAAAAGACAATACGTTAGACAATTTTTAACTAAAGACTTAAAATTCCCATTACCTCACAGAATTCCAAAAGGTGGTAAAATTTTTGAAGCTCATGCTCCATCAACTTATTATTAATAGTGTAGTTCATAATTTCATCTGTCTAGTTTATTTTCTTTCTATCGTTTTGTTCTATTTTACCTCGTCTCTACCTTGTGTCGGTGAACGTAGTGATGTCTGTGTCTCATGAATGTGGATACTTTTCAATAATGATTAATATGAACTAATATGAATTAATATGAATTAATATGAACTAATATGAACTAATATGAACTAATATGAACTAATATGAATTAATATGAATTAACATGCATTAATAGAAAATTAGAATAAATAGAATTACTAAGAATTAATAAACAATAAACTAGTTAAATATGCATTCTATAAATATACAAATATGTTCTACTATTACCTACAAATTATGATAAATCTTGTTTAACTAAATATCCAACAATTTCCACTAAGTTTCTAAACCCCTTGGAACTACCACTAATTTTGCTTAAATTAACCGAACTAAATTTACCAATTTCTAGTACTTCAATCTTGAATTTCAATTTACTAAATTTACCAACCGTACCATGAATTAAATTATCCTTCATGGTAAAATCATGCAATGTACCTTCTAATTTTTTCAACGTCAATGCCGTTTTAAGTAGTTTAAGTATGGTGGCTGGTGGATGATTAGTGTTTATCGTTACGATTTTTGACGGCGGTGCTAATGTGTGAATGAATTTCATGAACCAATTTTTTTTAATTGAATCATTATTAGTTCTAGTCTTTGGCGACTTATGACTGAATCTACGGAACACAGTATTATTTCTTGGATTTGGTGGTAAAATTTTTGGACTTTTGGAATTAGGCTCCAGCTCAACTGGATAATTTTTAACAGGCACCACGGTATTTATCGGATAAAGATTATTTTTATCTCTCTTATCAGTTTTTACATCGGCTTTTTCTGATTTTTCTGGTACTTGTTGTTGATTTGAGGTGGATACTTCAGTGGATTGAATTGGTTGTTGGTTTAAAGTCGTTAAAGTCGACTTTGGTTTCAACGATTCCCTTGAATTATTGTTACTTAACCATTCTAATGGTGGAGTACTTTGTCTTGAAACCAGTTGCGATTGGGGCCTTAACATTTTATACAGATGATCAGTGCCTGATAACTCTGGTGTTATTGGCTCAAATTCATTGACGGTTTCTACTAACGAGGTATTATCAATATTGTTATCATGTCCCACAAAACTGCCACTGATAGTTTCTTCTTCATCTTGCATTACTTCATCTTGAATTGTTTCATCTTGTGATTGTTCTTGTGATTGTTCTTCTTGTAAAGTATGGTCATCCTGTTCATAATAAGAAGATACAAGATTCACCTTACCATGCTTGCCAATATCTTCAATTCTTGCACTGATGATATCACTCAATTCGGTAAATTCGAACTCACTTAAATTAGTCTTCATACCAGTAGTGTCATCAATGTTGACTGATAAAAATTCATCGTCTTTTTCTTCTTTATCACTCATTGACTCATCCTTGTCATTATCATTATCATTAATATTATTCCTATTCTTTGGTTCGTCTTGATTAATATTATTTCGTTCATCGGTTTCAATACCTAACCCTTTTAAATCAAGCACACTTTTACGGGATTTTTTAATCACCGTACCATTACTTTTCAAGCTATTAAATATTTCAACGTCGCCCTTTTTCTGATCAATTTCAAACTGATTTAATAACCCATTAAATGAAAATCTCGAAAATCTAGGATTTGGAATTAATTCTTTTGATGAGTTCAAATTTTTAAACTTTTGTGTTTTAATACTGTTCAAAGTTTTTGAACTATCTAAAGTTTTTAAACCACTGGATTTAATCGGTACTTTATTTGCACTTGAAGTATTTAACGTGTTGATAGCGTTACTTTGATGGATTGTAGTATTCAAAGTAATTGGCTTTAATACATTTTTATTAGAATTAGTTGGTAATTGAGGTAATTTGCTAACTGGTTTAGAAATCAATGATTTATAACTTTGACCTTCCTTTTTATTCATACTTTTATTTTCCTTATCTCCTTCTTCTCTATCCTTAACATCTTGTTTAGTGTCTTTTTCTTTGGTTTGTTTAACCTCTTGAACTAAATCATCATTTTCGTATTTAATTTCTGTAAATTCTGGTTGTTTAGTAGAATGTCTAAGTTTGGATGGTTGGTCTAATTCGGGTGACTCTTCAATTAAATTACTTAATTTTTTACTACTGGTAGTTTTAAACATTTTATTATCGTTTTCAAATTTTGATGCACTTTTCAAATTGACAATCTTGGAATTATTTCTTAAACTATTAGTTCTAGGATTTGCTGATGATTCGGGTAAATTAACTGATATGCCTAATTTGGCCAATACTTTAGCGGTCCCTTCACTTGATCTTAATGATGCATATGAAGAAGGTGAACTTAATGATTTAGCTCTGAGTAACGAATTGATGCCTTGGATTCTAGGATCAAGACTACCGCCAGATGGAGCAGTTACATTTCTACCCTTGAGATCGGTACTTACTGGTCTACCTTTTTGTAATTCTTTTGGTCCTGTTTCCTTTGATCCAGATCCCTTCACCTCCTTGGCGGCATCAAATTCAAATCCTGAAAAGTCCCATTCGGATTTACGTTTCATTAATTTTTCAAAAACTAACGATTGTCTCTTCTTCAAAATATCTTCATCTAATGCTTGAGACTGGGGTTCAATATCATCATTAAGTAATTTATTTAATCCTGATTTGGCTGATCTGGCTGATGTTATAGATTTTAATGATTGGGAAGATTTCAATGATTTTGAAGACTTTAACGATTGTAAATTTGATTTGATTGATTTGGAAGACTTTATTGATTTAGCTGACTTTAATGATTTGCTTGACTTTAATGATTTACTTGACTTTAATGATTTACTTGATTTTAATGACTTCAATGATTTTGATGATGGTGGAGTTCTTGAAATAACATGATTGTTAAACTTCATGGATTTCTTTTTATTATACGATGTCGATACCACCAATGGTTCTTTGCTAGGAGTAGGGTCTTTAGGTGGTTGTTGTTGACCTTGTCTATGTTGCACTGCTTGATTATGATCAATCACATTACCTTCACCAACGGTAATATTGGAACTGGTACTGGGATTCATTGTAGTAAAATCACCATCGATATTCGATTCGTTATTGGAAGCATGATCATTTCTGTACTTCATTAATAAATAATAAAACATTTTTTCATTGTTCATTTCATGGTGGGTTAATTTTTCTAAAATGACATCTTCACTACAGTTGTGGAATAAAATTGATAAATTTTTTAAAATTTCTTTATCGACTCTAGCTATATCGATGGGCTTAATTTTAAAGTCCGATTGATTTAAATTGGGGGGGTTGGGGTACTTAACAAGTAACGGATGATTTAAAATATCGTCAATTTTAATTCTCTTTTCAGGATTAACCACCAACATTTTAGAAATCAAGTCTTTAGCATCGGCGGATAAATTCGATGGCATGATATACTTACCATTTTGCACTTTAATTAATAATTTTCTAATATTTTCATCATCAAATGGCAAATGACCCGTTAATAAAGCGAATAAAATGATCCCACAGGACCAAATATCCGACGATGCACCATGATAGTTTTTTCCAGCGACGATTTCCGGCGATGCATAGTGGGGGGACCCACAACTGGTTTCCAATAATTTATCATCGATTTCCAACGCTGCCATACCAAAATCGGCAATTTTAATGTTTTTATTGAAATCCAACAACAAATTTTCAGGTTTTAAGTCTCGATGACAAATGTTAAAGTTATGTAAGTACCTAATCCCATTTAAAATTTGTTTAAAGTAATTGATGGCTTCAAATTCTTGCAATTTACCACGTTTAATTAAATAATCAAATAATTCACCACCTTCAACGTATTCTAAAATCAAGTATAAATCATTTTTGTTTTCCCAAACATCGTACAAATTCATAATATTACGATGATTGATCAATTTCATGATGATGATCTCTCGTTCAATACCGTACGGTAACCCACCGCCCATCTTCTTATATTTGGGATTCTCCAATTTTTTAAAGTTCAGCTTGGGTAAGATTTTAATGGCAGCTAGTTTTCCATTATTAATATTTTTGGCTAATCTAACTCTACCAGTGGACCCTTTACCCAACGTCCTGCCTAACTTCCACGGACCAATTCGATTCTGCTTCCTGTTGGAAGAGTTGGACGACGTGGATATCTGGGATAATCTCTTGGATGCATTAGTAACCGATAATACTATTTTATCTACTTCTTGCTCCTCCATGATTCAATTATCTTGTCAGTATGTTGTCAGTATCAGTATCTTGTCAGTATCTTGTCAGTATCTTGTAAGTATCAGTGTCTTGTCAATATCTTGTCGGTATCCTGTCAGTTATCACTTCGTTTCAGTTCACTTGTCACTGTAGATTGTCAACTGTCAACTGTCACTGTTAGCTGTCTATGCTAGATATATTCTGAAAAAGCACCTGTCCAATGTTTGAAACTGTGAAATTAAACGCTGTAGTGTTGTTTTGATTTCAAATTCGTGGATGCGATTTTGATTGAAACACCAAATTTTCCACTGCGGTACACCCACAGTAACACGAATGTTTCCTGTCAGACAATAAAAGGTACTCACAACGATGCTGATATGAATGTTACGAGAGTGGAAGGGTAGACGGTGGGTGGTGTGTGCTTCTGCGCATCTCTGTAAGTTTCTGCCATGTCTATAGCGGTTTCCTGGCTTTTTCCAGTGGTTTGAAATCCACATAGGGGACGTTATCACCATTGGACGCAATTAAAAGGAGCGAGACTTGATTCACATCAAGCGATTTTCTTTTAAAGCAGTAGCCAACGGCAAAAAAAGTGGTACATCGTGGTGAACACCAGCTGTATTCTCTATTTATTCTCTATTGAGTGTATCGTACGGTTAGTCAGTTCCTATTGTTAAGACTAGTTATTCCTGAAATTTATATGCGCGGTCATTAAAAGTCATTTATACTGCAACGGCCATAGAATTACACTGTAGAGTATATAGTCAGTGCAAACGTCAGGGTAAAGCTGTAAGGCAGAGAAACAACATCAAAGCATAGACCACACCAGATGTTTAAATTTAGACAAAAGTTCAAATTGTCGTCTAATGATGATGACAAAGAAAAAGACTTACCCAACATTAATAACTTATCGATAAATGATTCTCCTGGCGATGATACCGATACTGATATTCATTCCAACATCAGTAAAGCCAGCAGCCATGGCAATGAAAGCATAAGTGCCGGTAGTGGTAATAATATTAATAATAATGCTAATAGTACTAGTGGTAGTAACGATAATGGTAATCGTAATCGTAATAGTAATGCAAGTAGTAATATTAATGGTACTGCCGAAGGTAGTGAAGCTGAAGAAACAAGCACGAACCCTGGATTATTAACCATTAAAATCTACAATTCTGATTTAATCAAATTACCCATCAAGATTAAGAACGACAAGAATATCCTCAGAGCATTGGCATCCAACGCCATTAACGAATTCACCAAAAATTCCATCCTTGACAGAATTGAAAAATTGGAAAACTCAGAGTTAATTGAAAATGACATAAACTCAAAGTACTTACCGTCGATCATTTCCATCCCCGATACGGCTTCCAACACCAATAATAAAATCATCCGAAGCTTGCTTTACTTGACGGTGGAATTTGAAAATAACGTGTTGGTGGTGGAACCCATTAACGGAGACTTGAATAACTCGACCTGGAATCAAGTGATTTCCTTTGATGTTACCAAGACGCTTAAATCATTGTCCAGCAATTCAAATTTCTTAAATTTAAACTTGTTTGTTAAATTGCCCACTGTTTTAGTCGATGATAAAAATGATTTACTTATTGGTTCGATTAAATTGCCGTTGAATTTAAAATTCCATAATAAGTCCATCAGACTTTTAAATCATGAGTACTTGGAATTCTCGTCGCCCATGACGGTTGGTGGAGAATCTAATCATAGTAATGGTACTAGCAGACCTTCAGCCCCTGGTAAAATCCAGGTCACCATCGATTTTAAACCAATTTTAAAAAAATCATTGACGATTGAAGATTTTGATTTACTAAAAGTTATTGGTAAAGGATCGTTTGGTAAAGTGATGCAAGTGATTAAAAAGGATACCAAACAAATCTATGCGTTGAAAACCATTAGAAAGCATCATATCATCAGTAGATCCGAAGTGATTCATACCTTGGCCGAACGTACAGTTTTGGCTGAAATAAATAATCCATTTATCGTGCCATTGAAATTTAGTTTCCAATCCAAAGAAAAATTATACCTTGTTTTGTCATTTATCAATGGAGGTGAATTATTTTCCCATTTACAAAAGGCTACCAGGTTTTCCATGGATAGATCAAGATTTTACATTGCGGAATTATTAAGTGCCATAGAAAGTTTACATGAATTAAATATCGTTTATAGAGATTTAAAACCGGAAAATATCTTGTTAGATTACCAGGGCCATATTGCATTGTGTGATTTTGGGTTGTGTAAATTAAATATGAATGATGATGATAAAACGAATACATTTTGTGGTACCCCTGAATACTTGGCCCCTGAATTGATTTTAAATCAAGGCTACACCAGATCAGTTGATTGGTGGACGTTGGGTACGTTGTTGTATGAAATGTTGACGGGATTGCCACCATTTTATGATGAAGATCATAATACGATGTATAAAAAGATTTTAAAAAATCCATTAAAATTCCCATCAAATTTAGAAAATACCGATGCTAAAGATTTATTGATTAAATTATTACAAAAAGACCCATCGAAAAGACTTTCAAATCCTCAATTGATTAAAAATCACCCTTTTTTTAAAGATATCGATTGGGTTAAATTGAATAATAAAAGTTACTTGCCTCCTTTCAAACCAACGGTTGAAAATTTATTAGATACTAGTAATTTTGAATCGGAATTTACCAATGAAAAACCTCAAGATAGTGTTGTCGATGATTATTTAAGTGAAAGTGTCCAAAGACAATTTGGTGGTTGGACTTTTAATGGAGATAGAGTTTTATAGGTTATAAATGATTGCTTATTTTATCTTACCTCTACAATTATACTACCTCTATACAATACTTTTGGTTTACCAGTTACTGTCCGTACAATAATGTTGTTGTATCAGTTGATTCGATTGTGGTATTATGGTATATACTAAGGATTTAAGTAAATAGTTAATTTATTTAAATCTCAATTTTGTATTTCCTTAGCAAAGAACCAGTATCATCAGCTTGGTCAGTTGATAGCTGAAATAGCTTTGTACATACCTGGGGGACCACAAATAAAAGCTTTAGAATGAGGATAACCACCCACTTCTTTCTTCAGTGATAACGCCAGTTTCACCTTCCCAACTAGTTGGAGGTTTATCAAGGAAATAAGTTACTCTAAATGATCTTTATATATTTTTAGCAAGTCATCGATTTGCTGTTTCATTAAAATGTCATCTGATGCAAAACTATCATATTTAACTCTTTTTTGTATTGGAAACTTTTCAATTATTGTGCTATCCAAGTGAGCTAAATTTGTAAAATCTTTATTATTATGAAACGATTTTTGCTATTTAAATTGAATTCATTTGAATATTTATATTTACTTCTAACGTACGAGGCCAGGATTCTGATGTTTCTTTTTTTCTTATTTTTTTTTAAGATCTATCATTACTTTATATTCTATAGCTAACTTCTTAAGTATTTTATCTATGATCAAATATATCAATTGTAGAGTATCCTGCTGAACTAGTTCAAATTTATTATTGGTGTACATTGATAATTAATCGTATGGTTTTGAGTTGAATTTTTCAAATCAGTAGAGAATTCAGGATAAGTAATTCATTTAATAACTTTATTAAAACTAACTAAACAATTCTAACTAAATAAAAAATAAAGATTAAAACCTACTAAAGATTAAATCTAAGAAAAGAAATCCATAAATCATAAAAATTAAATTTAACGATTTGCAGCGTTACTATAAGTAGCACCACCTCTACCAGGAAATTTGCTACCGCCGGTTTTGCTTGACTTATCAACCGACGATACTTTGCTCAATCCGTTGTTGGAATTGGGGAAATTGCCATTCTGTAACCTTTCTTGGTCTCTTCTCAAGTAATCTTGATAAGAAGGATTCAAATGTTGCGGATTGGCTTGAGTTATATTGACTAATTGTGGAGGTACAAAATACGTATTTGGCGGTGGCCCATTATTGAAGTTATTTGGCCCATTATTGAAGTTACTTGCGTATCCTGGTGCATTATCCTGCTTTTCGGGAGGATACTGGTCAGCAGCAGGCTTTTCAGGAGGATACTTTTCATCGGTTTTACCTGGTTGTGAGTACTGACTGTTTGGTAACTGACCTTGATGTGGCCCCTGATATTGACCTTGGGATTGATCTTGGCCTTGATCTTGGCCTTGATCTTGAGGTTGACCGTTCAATTGTTGTTGAGATTCTTCATAACTGGGAGGTTGCATAATTGCTGCAATTATTTTTACCATGCAAACTTCGCACTTTAATCTGACCTAAAAAATTTTCAAAATAATTTTACTCATTAAAATTTCAACATGAAGATATTTGTTCGTTTAAAGAGTACATCATTAACCAACTCATCGACACAGAAGGTTATCAACCAGTTGTCTGCCCTTTCTGCCTCGCGTAAACAACCAAAATTGTTGAAACTTTCTCCTCAAGATTTGATTAAACACAAAACCATCCAAAATGCTTGGTCCACTTATCAACTGAAACAAATTAGAGACCATGAAAATAAGTTGAAATTGCAGTATCAAAGTATTCAAAATGCCATGGAAGAATTGAAAAGCTTGAACGTCGAATTATTTAATGCAACAAATGATACCAATGGAGTTGGTAAAGGTAATGAAGGATTCCCATTAGAAATGAGAATCCCCACTGATTTCCCACCAAATAAGCCATGGGTTTATAATTATGAAAAGAATTAGCAGTAGAAAGAAGAAGAAAGGAGACCGGAAAAGAACTAGCAAGGAGAGCTGAAAAGAACTAGAACTAGAAAGATGAAAGAACTAAAAGAAAATTAGTCTGACGTTTTTAAATCATGTCATCGATAATTTATAATTTCATGATTTCCCATTGCAATGAAACAAATCAATTAATAAATAGATTGTAAATAGAATGTATAAATAGGTTTATTGGTTTATCTATTAGTGTAACTACTTGAAATGAAATATGCGTTAAAATAATCATGTTCATTTACTTTGAATTATGATTAGTCGATTGATACTTATTTAACAAACCATTGAAGTAAGCTGGTTTAAAGGTGTTACACGCCTTTTACTTAATGAAGAAATCATTTCCAAAATGATATTAATCGTGATTTTATTCTAAATAAAAGCCAATTGAGAAAATGTTGTGAATTTCACAACCTTTCAATCTTCAAAAACATCCTCTCGGAAGGACTATTCCAAGTACTTTAAAACAGCACCAGCTTAAAGTACGTCAACGTAGTTATAATCCTTATAACTCCAGGTATCAGTAGCTTCAGTATAGGGAGAGAAAAAATATATGTACATTAATCATTATTCACATTATCATTTAACCCTTCTTCTTGGAGTATGATTGCCATCTTTGTCTTTGCCACCACTGCTAACGCTGTTAGCACCGCTATTATTACTACTATGGTTATTATTAATACTATTACCATTACCATTACTATTACTATTACTATTACTATTACTAGTATTACCGTCACTACCTTCGGGTAAATCTGTTGAATCCTCTATATCATCGAAATCATCCTTAATATCTTCACCTTGACGTTTCATCAAGTTCTTAATATAGCTAATGGAGCTTAAACTAAATATATGATCATCTTCATTGTAGATGATTTTACGTTTATTTTGATTCGATGTATTTTTATTAAAGTTTTCAAACCCTTTTATAATATTACCGTAAATGGATTCTTGAAAATATTCATTTTCCTTTTCATAAATATTATCTTCTAAATTAGTTAATTTTTCTTGTAATTCTGATTTATAGTTGATTTCTTTTATTAGTTGGTTCTTGATATCCAAGTACTCTTTACTCATTTTAGGTTTTAAGCAGTTTAGTCGGTTTAGTTACTGGTGTAGATGTTTCTAACTCGTTAGGTTGCCTCGACTTGTTTGGTCGGGTTGTTTGATTGTATGTAAGTTGTTTGAATAGTGGCTAGCTGATATATACACTAGTATATTTGTTGATAAAATTCGCGATGCATAGAATTAGGTCTGATAAATTGCCAGTCTGATAAATTGATTCAGTCTCTACGGGGGGATAATGCGATTATTTCAATAATAGATGATACAACAAAGGCCATTTCAACTATGTCAACATGACATGTCCTTTAGTGATACAAATGATATAAATATTGATTTACGGCTTCACTGTGTCATCTGAGCCGCAGGGGATATGGTACAAAGGTCGATGGCAGGATATTAGTTAATTGTGTACGGGAAAACCCCACCAAATTGATCAATGCAACCTATGGGATATAACGGGTGGCTAATGTACTGAGGGACGATCGACATGCTCTGGCACCCTCCTAGTTTGCCGGGCATACCAGGTTCAACGGATGTGAGGTGGGCCCCAAATTGGCGGCCCCATTCTCTCGAACGTTACAACAGTATATTAAATTAACCATTGTTTAAAAATCGTCGGATGCCGTGATATTATATTATGATTGGATAGTTCCCGTAATGTAGAAGGTTGTTTATGAGGGATTATATGGGGTGAAACCTCTAGTTGATGGATGAAACCAATATTTGAAACTGCTATCGCAACTGGCACCATGGCGCAACTACCGTGTAATATACCCAGCTAAATTAGATTAATTACATAGACTAATATAGCAGTAAGGTTAGATTAATTACATCGCATATACTAGCAGGATAAGATTAATTCCATCCAGCAGGTGATAATAATATCCATCAATGGAGTTTAAATGAGAGACGTGGTAAAATTATCCATGCCCTCGGTATTTAGCAATACAAATCTACGTTACGCTAGATCAGATCAGAGTGAGTAGAATATCGCAAAACAACCAACACGGCAGATTGTTTAGCGCAGCGTGTAAACTAATGGAGCAGCACAACTGAAGATGCTTCAACGCCACTAGCGTTGCTATCCAACCTCTACTATCCCAGGCTTCCCAGACTATCCAGGCTTCTCACACTACACTCTATCTCACACTACACTCTATCTCACACTAACACTATTCACACTAACACTATTCACACTACAGCTATTCACACTATCGCACACTATCGCATATCTACACTAATCCCATCAGTCTATCGCATGTCTACCAGTACTCTGTGCAATAAATCGGCAACAGTGAGCAACAGCAAACGAGCAACTGTACTATCAACAGTTATACCGTTGATATAGGATAAAGGGAGTTACCACAGCCATTCCATATGATGTTCCACACCACCACATGTGATGATGCCACCATATAAATCGATTCATCAAGCTAAAAGTGGTATATACTAAGTAATCTGCAGCAAGTAGTCCGTCACCACCACTTCTTCCACCCGCCACCACTATCTCATGATACTTATCAATCATCAGTTGACCCTGGCAATTATATGATTCATCAAATGATGGTTCGGAAATTTGTTGTCCTTCTCATTTTTTCTGATTCAATGTTGGTAAATCTCAATTTGTATATAAGTGTGAGGGTTTCGTCGATTTTTTTTCTTTCTCTTCAGTTATATTTACATCAATTCACATTCAATTCAATTCAATTGATACCGACTTTTATTGAGTAATTATCTAATAGAAACAAATTACAATGTCCATTACTAAAGTATTTGCTAGATCAGTTTATGATTCTCGTGGTAATCCAACCGTTGAAGTTGATTTAACCACTTCTAAAGGGTTATTTAGAGCTATTGTTCCTTCAGGTGCTTCAACAGGGATTCATGAAGCTTTAGAATTAAGAGACGGTGATAAATCCAAATGGTTAGGTAAAGGTGTCTTAAAGGCTGTTTCCAACGTTAATGACATCATTGCTGAAAAATTAATTGCTGCTAACATCGATGTTACCCAACAAACAAAAATCGATGAATTCTTAAACAACTTAGATGGTACTCCAAACAAATCAAAATTAGGAGCCAATGCCATCTTGGGTGTTTCATTAGCTGCCGCCAAAGCTGGTGCCGCTGAAAAAAACGTCCCATTATATCAACATATCGCTGATATTTCTGGTGCTAAACAAGATCCATTTGTTTTACCAGTTCCTTTCCAAAATGTCTTAAACGGTGGTTCTCATGCTGGTGGTGCTTTAGCTTTCCAAGAATTCATGATTGTTCCAACTGAAGCCCCAACTTTCAGCGAAGGGTTAAGAATTGGTTCTGAAGTTTATCACAATTTAAAAGGTTTAGCTAAAAAACAATACGGTAATAGTGCTGGTAATGTTGGTGATGAAGGTGGGGTTGCTCCAGATATTAACTCTCCAAGAGAAGCTTTGGATTTAATCATGCACGCTATTTCCCAAGCTGGTTACGAGGGTAAAGTTGGTATTGCTTTAGATGTTGCCTCATCCGAATTCTACAAAGATGGTTTATACGATTTAGATTTCAAAAACCCAGAATCTGATAAATCTAAATGGTTAACCGGTGAACAATTAGCTTCATTATACGAAGAATTAGTTAATGAATATCCAATTGTTTCAATTGAAGATCCATTTGCTGAAGATGATTGGGACGCTTGGGTTCATTTCTTTGGTAAAATCGGTAGTAAAGTTCAAATCGTCGGTGATGATTTAACCGTCACTAACCCAATAAGAATTAAAACCGCCATTGAAAAGAAAGCCGCTGATGCTTTATTATTAAAAGTTAATCAAATCGGTTCATTGACTGAATCCATCAATGCCGCTAATGACTCTTATAAAGCTGGTTGGGGGGTCATGGTTTCCCACAGATCTGGTGAAACCGAAGATACCACCATTGCTGATTTAGCCGTTGGTTTAAGAGCTGGTCAAATTAAAACTGGTGCTCCAGCTAGATCAGAAAGATTAGCTAAATTAAATCAAATTTTAAGAATTGAAGAAGAATTAGGTGATAAAGCTGTTTACGCCGGTAAAAATTTCCACATTGCTTCAACTTTATAAGTTATTAGTTGATATATAAGCGTAATTGTTCCCATCTACTCTAACTAATTATATCTATTATTAAAGTTATCAAATGAGAATCTTTGAACACATGTAGTGTGCTAGATCTACGATTTGATATACAAAAGTCTAAACAGTTATCGACTGTAAATTACTCCAAAGTTGCACTTAACCCCAGATTAAGCCAGATAAAAAATCAAATTGGATAAATTGAAGAACTTTCCATTCGTAGTATCATATATTTATTTCTATCAATCTAAATAATCCGATCATCTCTATATAGTTGACATTAAGTTGTAGCAAATATTATAAGGCTATCTGAAATGATAATCTGAAATGATAACCTGAAATTTACTTAAACAATTCAAATGCTTCATTCAATTTACCAATAACAATATCAATTTGCTTGAAATTATTATATAACGGGACAGGTGCCAATCTAATAACATTGGGTTGTCGCTCATCACAAATAATCCCATTATTTCTTAATTGCTCAAACACTTTATTCATTAAATTGTCACTGAATAATATCGATAATTGACACCCTCTTTGATTTGCACCTAGTGGCGTCAATATCTTAAACCCAAACTCAAGCGATTCGGATTGCGGAACATAATAAGGCAATGCAATTAATAACTTTTCCATATAATTCGTTAATTGGATGGATTTTTCACGCAATGTATGAATTCCAATCAGATTAAATATCTCCAATGATGATTTCACAGCAACAACATCAAGTACTGACGGGTTGGATTGACGGTAACTCAAGGCTGAATTTATCGGATCGAATACTTCCATCATTTTAAACCTATCATGGGAATTGTTCCCCCACCACCCAGCTAATCTAGGTGGATAATCCTTTTTCGAATTATTCTTGGTGTGTCTTTCATGGACAAAAATCCCAGCAATGGCACCGGGTCCCGAATTCATATACTTATAGTTACACCACACGGCAAAATCAACGTTATCGTCGTGTAATGATAACGGTACGTTACCCACCACATGAGCGAGATCCCAACCAACAACGATATCGTACTTCTGAGCGTATTGAGTGATTTGTTTGATATCGAATAACTGTCCAGTATAGTATTGAATCCCAGGCAAACAAATCAAGGCAAGTTCATGTTTATAGTCATCAATATACTGTAAAATATCACTAGTTTTCAAAAAAGTCTCCCCTTGCGGGACTTGCATTTGAATTAAACTCGATTCGTCGTACCCATTTAATTTAACCAAATTTAACAACGCATAATAGTCCGATGGGAATGCTTGCTTTTCAAACAAGATTTTATGCTTGGTTCCTTGAGGTTTATAAAAACTAATCAATAAACTATTTAAGTTCATGGTTAACGTCCCCATGACGGCAACTTCATTATCGCCACCACCGACCAAGGGGGCCATTAAAGGCACTAATGGCAAATCAATATCCACCCAATTAACCCCATTAGAATGAGCGAAATGTGATTCAACCCCTTTATCACCCCAGGCAGTTAATTCATTCAATATAGCTTTCGTGGTGGATTTAGGCATTAACCCTAAGGAATTCCCACAAAAGTAAATCACTTCATCATCAGGAGTCTTACCCTCAGGTGGTGGTATATTAAGTGATTTGAAGGTAGGGATAACGAATTGTTCGTCGTAATCGTTGAACTGATTAAAGTCTGGTGTCAGCATTGGTAATTTTTTTGCGAACCGTAATAGAAGTCAATAATGATTCACTCGGTGTTGATTTGTATGTATTTGTTTTTATAGAGTAAATTGAATATTTGTCGTGGTGAATTAGTACTAACTATTCAGTCAATAACGATGGGTTGCCTCGATTAATGAAATTTTATACTCCAGTCGACATCCCAACACAGAGGCTTTTGCTCCAACAGGTTCACCAATTGATCAAAACTAGAACCTCACAAGAGTGTTCATTTATAACGCCACCGTCATTGTTGCAGGACTTGGAAGATATCAAGGTGATATATCGACATTACGCTACGTTGTACTTTGTGTTTATTGTGGATGATCAAGAGAGTGAATTGGGAATACTAGATTTAATCCAAGTGTTTGTTGAGTGTTTAGATAAATGCTTTACCAATGTGTGTGAATTAGACTTGGTTTTTGGGTGGCAAGTGTTGCAGACGGTGTTGGAAGAGATTGTTCAAGGGGGGATGGTGATTGATACCAATATTTCGAGAATTGTTTCGGCGGTGGATGAAGCTAATGGTCAGAAAGATAGTGTAGGGTTTTTTGATCGGTATAGAAGGTAGAGCCGACAGAACCCTTGAAAGCATTCATGAAATAGGCATAAAACACATAAGATACGTAAACCTATTACTTTTAATACGATCCGGTTTATGGTCTTTATCAGGAACAGGAAGATTAATATAAATAACTAAATACTATGTACAGTAACTAAATAAATGACAGTAACTACCACCAGCTGGATTTCTTTTTATTCAACAACTCTTTTGTCTCTTTCATCTCTTGTTGACCCTTTTCAAACTGTTCGATTTGGTATTTTTCTGCCTTCTCCTGTTCAAATTGCTTAAAATTGACTAATTTGGGGTCCATGCTTCTGGTATCTTTTTCAAATGGTGATCCAATCTTACCTGTTTTCCAAATTGGATCATTGGAACTGGCAGTCTTCTTAACAATTTCCATCAATTCTTGCTGTTCCTTTTGTCTCAATGCTTTATTCTTTTCGTATTCCGCTCTGATCTCTGGCGAAAACTTAGCAATCAACTCCTCGTCGGTGGGTGTGGTGTACTTGAAAAGTAACACCCCGGTAGCAATGATGCCCGATCCATAAACTAAACCTTTTAAGTATCCTCTAACTACTAATGGATCCATTATAATGGTTTTGGGATGATTGGTCGCATTTTTTTCCCTAGTGTTACTCCCCACCGCATCGATGCGATGGTGCTAGAATGGTTCCACCTCGCACTGGGTGTAGCACCGGTGGTACCACCAGCTGGTGGTCCCACCCAGTAAACCACTGTTAGCAGGACTTCAGTGTCCTTTCAGTGTAATTGGAATTGGCTCCCTGATAGCCTTAAATTAGAGATACTTCGACAAGAATTAAACACACATCGACTAAAATTAGAGACATTAAACCTATACTTGAAATTACCTATATCCGTTATCCCCTAAACTACTGATCAAATCTTCTCTGGATCCAAGTTTCCATCATAAACGACGTTAAGTTCCAGGTCTACTATTTAAATGTGAAGGGTCGGCCTTCGTCAGTGAACCCCAATCCCAGTCAACGTCCCCATAGGTTCCATGATCTACAACTTTACATAGACATATTAAAATAATAGGGTATTACTCCACCATTACGCCTTTAACCACGGGGAAAACCACCCCCAGCATCATTAATATTCGGATATGGCCCCTAAAACCGTTATAACGTCATCAGTTCACTTGTAACATTTATACGATATCATTTAGACTATTTTGCAGTATACTGAATCACCGCGAATAAATATCTTAACGCGAGCATCTACTGAGCCTCCTAAACGATATAAACGATTATATTTTCAACAAATATCATTTATATATATTTATTCATCGGTATATTTATCCACATTGTGATCGTGAGTTAGTTCGGGTAAATAATGAACAACGACAAGAAATCGTCCGCTAGTAAAAGGAAGTTTCACCTGAAAAGTAGAAACGGTTGTTCCACATGCAAAAAAAGAAGAGTTAAATGTGATGAGACTAGACCCATTTGTTCGAAATGTCATCACTTAAATTTGGTCTGTGGTTACACTATCGATCCTGTTAAGGAAATTAGTCCATCAAACGATCATGGTAATGTAAAAATCGAAAACGATGATGAACCAGCTGTTAAGAGAAGAAAATCAGGAAGTGATTCAAATAGATCCAGTTTCTCAGGCAAGAATAGTTCAGTTAGCTCAATTAATGATTTGAATTTTGAAAAGGCACCTGTAAATGGTATTGATAATAGCAATGGTGATGGTAATGATAATGGGGGTGGTAACGATAATGGGGGTGGTAATGCTAATGGGGGTGGTAATGCGATTGTTAGTGGTAATGGTGATGTAAAAAGTAACCGTAGCAGCAATACTAGTAATGCTCGTAACAATAATAGTATAACTAATAAAATAAATTCCCTTTTAAATGCCGGGAACTTGAACAATATCAATTTAAGTCATTTAGTCAATAGTTTAACCGAGTTAGGCGGTGATTTATCATCGCTAGGGAACTTAGCTAGTTTGACCAATCTCGCAACGTTGGCACAATTACCTATTGATATTAGTAATTTAGGTACGCTAATCGATAGCCAATTGCACTCGTATATTCCTGATACCAGCGCTAATGGTAATGGTGGTCAGACAAGCAGTGGCAATGAAAGCGCTGACAATGAAGGTAGCGAAAGTACTACTACTGAAAATGGTAATGGGGGTAGTAGTGGTAACAATGGTGGTCCCAGCATATCCGCTAATATATCATCATTCCCCGACCCCATGGGTATAGCTGCCAATCCAAATTCTAACCTCAACATGTTAGACCTTCGATTGATGTTCCACTATACTTCGCAAGTTGCAAGTACCATCACTGGTGCCGGGATCAGTGACACCAATATTTGGAATTACGACATACCAATGTTGGCATTTGACCATCCGTTTTTGATGCATTCGATATTAGCGTTTAGTGCCACCCATTTATCCCGAACCGAAAAGGGCTTGGATCAATGTGTAACTTATCATCGAGGTGATGCGTTGAGATTGTTGAGAGAAGCAGTGTTAGATATAAATAGCGATAATACTGATGCGTTGGTAGCCAGTGCATTGATTTTAATCATGGATTCGTTAGCTAATGCATCGTTACCATCATCAACATCCCCGAAATCGTTGCCTGCATCGGCATGGATCTTCCACGTCAAAGGTGCAGCGACGATCTTAACGGCGGTATGGCCATTAACTGAGACTTCCAGATTTTATAAATTCATTTCGGTAGATTTGGGAGACTTGGGTGATATCATCAACCAACGAATTAACTTGAGTAATAAATCGTTGAATGACGATGGAAACACCAAGTTTTTAACCGATCTAGAGTGTCATGATAGTGATATCTCTGATTTGTTCCCTGTAGCCATAGATTCTCCATATTTAATCACCCTAGCTTATTTAAACAAGTTACATAAAGAACGGTACAAGTCGGATTTCATTTTAAGAATATTTGCCTTCCCAGCATTGCTAGATAAATCCTTCTTGTCACTTTTGATGAATGGAGATATCAAGTCCATGAGGATCATGAGATCGTACTATAAGCTATTGCGCAGTTTCACCACCGAAATGAAGAACAAGGTGTGGTTTTTAGAGGGGGTGGCCAATATTTTACCAGTGGATGTGGAAGAATATGCTGGTGGTGCAGGGGGGATGCATATGATGTTGGATTTCCTCGGGGGTGGTCCGTCGATCATCGATAGTGAATTCGACGAAGAGATGAAAAAGTTCGATGCCTCCCAGTCGTTGGTGGATACGAACAATTTGCCCAGCGACATCACCAGTGATCTAGACGTCATGCAAGCTGCTGATGCTTTTATGAATATGAAGGAGCTATAATATTTAGCCTTGTACCTGGGCCGCACCACGAACTACTTGTAGTTCCATCCCTTCATTCATTATTCCTTGTTCATTATTCCCTGGCTACTCAATCATCCATCCAAGTAAATCAGCCCTCCAAGTCAATCAGCCCTCCAACCCAATTCATCCAATATTTGTCCATCTATTTATTTATCTATCACATTCATTCTGTCATATGCCTGGTCCCCCTGCCGTTCACGTGACCCTGTACATATTCTGTGCCGTTTATACCCTATATAATGTATTATGACTTATAACTTACCCTGAACACCCTGTCTGTGCTACTCTATACAGCTGCTGCCCGACTACACGTCCAACGCCATCCACTGAAGCTCAACCTGCTGAATCGTCTGAACCAACGTTAAAAAAAACACGTAAAGTTTATCAGTCGTCTCTCCACCGCCTTATCAAAAAAGTTCTCAAAAAAAAAATTTTCATTTTGTCCAATACTTAACGATAAACCTATTTTTAAATTTAGTTAGGGATAATTTTATTAATCATTGAAGGATACTAAACTTGAACGATAGTTTAGCACACCATTAATCGGAGAAAAATAGAAAAACAATTGTAGTTGGAAGTGACGTATCAATTGATTTACGATTGAAGTACTTGATTTGTTGATCTTATCACCCCTTTTTCTGGTTAAAAAGATAAGAATTGTAAAAAGGATCAAAGTTAGATTCTATAGAAGTTAGATAGATAGATTATCGACACAGACGAATAGACTATCGCTTAAGAAAAATGCAAACCATAAAATGTGTTGTTGTCGGAGATGGGGCAGTTGGTAAAACTTGTTTATTAATCAGTTACACCACCAGCAAATTCCCAGCGGATTACGTTCCTACGGTGTTTGATAACTACGCCGTCACGGTGTTGATCGGTGACGAACCCTACACTTTAGGATTGTTTGATACTGCCGGTCAAGAAGATTACGATAGATTAAGACCGTTATCCTATCCATCCACCGACGTGTTTTTAGTGTGTTTCTCAGTGATTGCCCCTGCATCGTTTGAAAATGTTAAAGAAAAATGGTTCCCTGAAGTCCATCATCATTGCCCCGGTGTGCCATGCTTGATAATTGGTACTCAAAGTGATTTAAGAAATGATGAAGTTATTTTACAAAGATTACAAAGACAAAAATTATCGCCAATTAGCTACGAACAAGGAGAAAAATTATCCAAAGAATTAAGAGCGGTGAAATACTTGGAATGTTCAGCATTGACTCAAAGAGGGTTGAAGACTGTTTTCGACGAAGCCATCGTTGCTGCCTTGGAACCCCCAGTAATTAAAAAATCAAAAAAATGTACCATTTTGTAATATATTCACTTATTTTACCCGTCCCATCGTCCAATTGTCCCATTACTATGCATGCTTTTGTCGCCCTTTTTACTGTCCTTTTCATCACCTTACCACCATTAGCTCATCACTCAACTCAACTCAACTTATACCCATAATCATGGTTCATGATCCCTCCTCCCACCACGGTTGAATTTGATTCTTTCAATCGTTAATGATTGTTTCTTGTTTGTTCCATTGTCATTTTAAAGTTCGTTTGGTTCTCTCTACATATAATTTGGAAAATATTAATATATTGAAGTTTTATCGTGCTCTCTAGATGCCATTTTTTCCCTTTTTTCCCTTTTGTTTATTGTTCATTTCTTT
Source organism: Yamadazyma friedrichii (assembly GCA_030565865.1). Lineage (NCBI taxonomy): Eukaryota > Fungi > Ascomycota > Pichiomycetes > Serinales > Debaryomycetaceae > Yamadazyma > Yamadazyma friedrichii. Next base: position 34,031 of record JAJMGX010000028.1, on the reverse strand, counting down.
CCAGTTTTTTTGTAACTACCCTTAAATCTGGTCTCTAAGCACCAAATGCTATTTTGTAGTAGTATTTCGTCACCGAATGTTATGATAATTGGAATTTTAAAATATGCAGATTTGATGGTATCGAAGTAGCAATCGCGTTACAGTAAACTTTTACACAACTTATGGACAGTAACGAAATAACTAAACAATTTGATGGTTCATCCCCGACTATACCTCCTAACAGTCAACACAATTCACACAATTCACCACATTCCCATCCTGACCTTGGAAAGTCGGACAATTTTACCGATACGAAAGATTTTAAAGATTTTCAAATTAATTTAAATCGTAAAGATGTCCATTCTTTAATGTTTGAGTCGTTTTTAAACGATATAAGTTATATTAAACATCAGAATAAGTACATAAATGAAAATACCGAAGTTCTGAACGTCAAAAATGGCGATAATTCCCTTGACCGTCAAAGTTACATTAACTTATTGAAGGATAAATTCAATATTGAATTAACTCATCAAATAATTTCCAGTTTTTTTATGAAATCTTTGGTTTATTTTGCAATTGATCACAATAATAATGCTATAGGTGATGATGATATACATGTGAAGGATAATTGTATTGTTAAATTGTCACCCGATAATATTGAAAGCGCCTTTATTCACCCCATGATTAATGAATGGTATATTTTATCAGGGTTAAATGTAAATAATAGAGATGGAGCGGTAGATTCATTATCAGATGTATCAAATAAACCAACAACTTTACCAAGAGGGTTACCGGGGATTTTGTACCCTGAAAGAGTGATCAACCTTGAAATTAATCATCATAAACGATTTGCTATGGTTTATGATAATTCTAGTGCTTATGTTACTTTAAAGCAATTTTATGATACTGGGAATGGAAATGCTGGTGGAAGTAGCACCGGACATGGGGTAGGAACAGGATTAAATGCCCAGTCGTTGGGATCTTCCAATAGTCTACACTCAAATACTTCATTTAATAGCAATCGTCACAATAGTTTGCCCAATAATTTAACCTTTGAATCAGGTCTTAATGGTAGTTCAAATACTAGCACGAGACAATTTTCCAGAACGCCGGTGGAAATTATATCAATCATACATGATATCATTAAAGTAGTTGAAATCGTTTCAACAATTCATGATTATGGATTTGTCCAAAATAGTTTAACGTCAATTAATATTGTAAAATCTGCCAACAGCCCCCTGGATATTAAAATTGTAGGATTTGAATTTTCATTCAACCTTCAACCTGAAGCCGTTTCAAATGATATACGAAGTCCTTATATATCAGAATTGATTGAATATTTACCGTATATGTCACCAGAATCATTAAGCCAATCGCAAAAGGGTAGCACTTATAGATCAGATTTTTATTCTATTGGGGTGATATTATATGAATTAATGGTCGGTAGATTACCATTCAATAATGAAAACCCTTCGAAATTGATTAGAATGCATGTAACCCATAAACCAATCTCCCCTATCACCATCGGCTCATCATGGATAACTCAAGATTTAAACGATGTTATTATGAAATTACTAGAAAAAGACCCCTGGCGGAGATATTCCAATGGTAATATTTTAATTAACGATTTAATTGACATAAAGAACCAGTATATTAATGATTTGAATAAACTAAATGATAATAATTTGATAGTTGAGTATTCTAACTATGATTTAAAAAATTTGCTAGTCAAATCAAATTTTATCGATTCTTCCCAATGTATCCCACTTTTAATGTCTCCTAAAAAGGTTTACGGTAGAATTGAGGGATATACTCAAGTTTTTGATCGGTGTAATTCCATGGTTAATGGGACAAATATATTGATCATTCATGGACAGCCAGGAAGTGGTAAAACCACATTACTACATGATATTGAAGAAAAAGCATTGTCCAAACAGGAATTTTATTTTTATTACAAGTACAATATGTTTGCTGGTACGGGTGGGATTTATCATTCTTTCATTTACGGTATTAGATGTATTTTAAGACAAATCTTATCGTACAACAGAGAAACTATTGAAAAATGGAGGCATTATATAATTTCTAATATCCCCGTAGATTTAAGTATTTTACTAAGTCTAATGCCTGAATTTGAAACATTAATTGGTCCAAAATATTCAACCATAATTAGCCAACCAAGAAATACCTCAAATTCAATCGGGACTCAAAATAATCCCAATACCCTCCAAACACCAAAATCATCACAAGACGAGCCAAATTTAGTTTCAGACGATGGGTCAACTGCTTATTCAGAATCTAGAAGTCCCAATATTGGCAATGAGACGTTTAATTTAGAATTACGGATTAGATATTTGATTAAATCATTAATAGGATTATTTGCTATTCATGGCGTGACATTATTAATGGACGATATACATTTTGTAACTCCAAGTGAATGGAGAATGATTGCAGAAATTTTAGATTATTTAAGTTCAAGTGACATACAGGGGAATCACAATTTTAAATTAATTGCAACATTTGATGATTCGAAGCATCTAGCTTACAGTTTGGATGAAATGAAATATTTACTTAAAAGCTTTACTTCCAATGTAGATACATTATATTTGGGTCCCCTAAATTATGAAAATTTTATGGAACTTTGGAAATCTACCGTAATTAATAAAGATGATTCTATAAGACATAGACGGTATAATCCCAATTTCAAAACTCCCCCCACTAGTTTAAGTTCAATGAATTTAACAAAAGATCCCTTAGATACGTCAAGTTTAGATGGTGAAAGTATAATCAGTCACATATCTCCTCAACGTCCAGTGAATAGTAATGATAGTTTTGAGAGTCATAATTTGGGGATGTTTAAACTTCCTTATACTGATGAAGAAGTTGTAACTACTGGGAGCAAATTATATGACATGACGAACGGTAATATTTTAATTTGGAAATATATCGTGGGATTCCTTTATTGGAGGGGTAAAATACTGTATCAAAAAAGTAGAGGTGCTATTGAAGGTAGTTGGAAGTTCAAGGTGGATGAGTTAGAAAAATATTTTGAACCATTAAATTCTAAACAATCTGAAATTCTGGATAAACTATCATGGCCAATTAAAACTGTGTTAAATGATTTACCCATAGGTTGTGTACAATTATTGAGATTAGTGTGTATTATACCTAATAACGATTTCAATTTATACGAATTAAATATTGTTTCAGGTTTACCAGTGGAGAAAGTTTTTGAAATATTAACCATTTGTATTATTTGTGGAGTAGTAACGCCAACCAGTGCAGGTTATAAATTCCCATTTCATTTAACCAGTCAGCAACGTAGCAATTGTAACGATGATCACTTCCCGTTTGACTTGTCTGATAATTCAATTGCGGACTTCGCTAAAAAGACCACTTTCTGTTTCTTTCATGATTCAATTAGACAAAGTTTATTTGATGATTTAAAAGAAATTGGTGAATTAAGTACCGTTAATAATAAAGTTGCTATGAACTATTATAAAGAATTGAAGAAAAATAGTTCAATGAGTGATGAAACTGAAATTTCAAAATATTTACTAATGGGTAAACATTTTAACGAATCAATCGATATACCGTCCACCGAACAAGAGTTTGAAATTTATTTTGAAGTTTTAGTGCAAGCGGGTAAATATGCTTTGGGTACGTATAACTCGGAAGATTCTTTGGTGTTTTTCAATAATGCTTATAAATTTGTTAATAAAGAAGATGCAAATACTAAATTGAAAGTTTTATTAACTATATGTCAATTATACTATACATTGGATGATCATGAAAAATGCTTAGAATTAATTAATAAGACTGAAGTTGAATTTGATTTTAGTGATTTAGTATTTTTAACTACGAAAATTAATTGTTTGACTCATTTAAAGAGATATGAAGAAACGTTGAATGTTGCCATAACGGGTTTAAAATTATTAAATATTGAAATTTCTGAACATGAACAAGAATGTACTAAAATAGCAATGTTTTACAAAAACCATTTACCGTTGACAATTTCAGAAATTAGAAATTTGAAAACGGTTTCATTTACCAATAATGAACAAGTTAAACATGCGTTTGAAATTATTAGTGACTTGGTTCAACCAACTTATTATGGTATTGATTATTATGTTAAGGATGCGTTGGTTTATCAAGCAGTGTCATTAATGTATAAATATGGTACATCGGCTCATTGTGCGGTACCGTTGATTTACATTGGTAACAATTTAGCTAAAACTGGTGATAAATCCAAATTTCTACGAGCAGTTGAGTACGCTAAAATTGCCATGGATTTAATTGAAAGAGATGAAACTTTACTGAATAGCTACATCCAATCAGTTTATGAATTATATTTAACGACGATTGCTTGTTACATGGAACCCTTGAGTACTTTATTAAAATATCAGGAAACCTTTTTATCATCAACTCGATCATTTTTTAGAGCAGGCTCAAATTCAAGAGATATGATAACAGGATTATCAAGAACTGCACTATTGTTTTCAAACGGCGAATCATTTAATAAAATTAAAAGAGTAATACATCAACAAGATCATGAATATTATACATTAATCACAAATGATTTTCGAGAGTTACAATTAAATGGTATTAAATTATTAAATGAAGAAATTGACTTGCAACAATTTGAAAGTTTATTAAATACTCAAATTAAACTGTTGGATTATTTATTTGCTTTTAACTATTTTAAAATTCGCTATTTAATTAGTTTACAGAAATATGATGAATTGTTATGTGTTGCCATTAATAATTTAGAAACCATTGATAAATGTATCCCCAATACGTTGATACATCCAAATTATTATATGGCAATGGCAGTATCATTAGGTAATTGCCATTCAGGTAATTCAACGGACAATATGAAAAACCAATTAATTTCAAAAATTTTAAAATACTTTGATTTATGGGACGATATGTGTCCATCTAATTTCCATGGAAAAAACCTATTGGCGAAAGCAGTGTTGGACGTTAATAACGAAATCCCATCGTTAGATAAACTAGATTTATTTGAAGATGCTATCGAACACGCAAAAAAGTTCAATAATTGGTATGATGTTGCATGGGGTAATGAATTATGTGCCCATTGGTTAATCAAAATGAATAAAAATAGCAGAAGAATTCAATTTTTTTCTAAAAATGCAATATCGTATTTCAAAAATCTTGGATTAGACATTATTTGTAAACATTTAACTAAAAAATATTCAAATTATTTAAAAGATTATAATTGGGCAGGTATTGATGATATTGGAATCAATAAGACTGATGTAGTTTTACGAAATAATCATGCAAGAATGGATAAATATGATAATTTCAATGATGAGATTGGTGATGACGAAATGCAATTTGAAAAGGAAAGGCTAGAAAGGAAAATTTCCATGACTAGAATTAATTTAAAAAATAATTTAAAATTAAATATTTCACCAGGAAATAAATCACCCAACCCAATTAATAAAAAATTAAGTCTGTTTTTTTTATTTAATTCTTATGAAAGTAATGCTAGAGATAAGATATTGTCAGATTCTTTAAAATCTCCACAATCATTCCCAGGACCCGCATTAACGATGGATTTGGAAACATCAAATAAATTAAATCAATATAATGATACTGGTACATTAACCAGAATGGATAACCAAAAAAATGAGTCTAATAAACTCTCAGGGAAGTTTGATGGTATACCGGAAAGTTTTGATGATATTGATTTAAACCAAGCTGTTAAATCATGCTTAGACATTGCTGATGCTCCAAATGAGGAGTTAATTTTAATTAGATTATTACAAAGTGCAATAAGATTTTCTGAAGTTGATTATGGTGTAGTGGTAATGCAACAAGATAACGAACCATTTATTCGAGCAATTGGATCGCCTAATAATATTTATAATTTATACAACGAACCATTAAGTTCAAGAACTGATTTGTGTCCATATACATTAATTTCTCATGTGTTCCAAACTGGTGAAATACTTAACCAAGATGAAGATAATTTACTATTTCAAAATAGATTTAGCAATGATGATTATTATCAAAATAACAACTGTTTATCAATGATTTGTATACCATTAAAAAAAAATGAAGGTAAAACTTCTGGGGCATTATATTTAGAGAGTCAACGAAGTAAATCTATTAGCCTACATATTAATTTAGATGATAATTTTAAATCGGTTCTTAGCAATAGTAATCAACAATTTTTCAATGCTAAGAAGAAAGATTTAATTAATTTATTGTGTCTGCAAGCAACCGTATCGTTATCAAAAATCGAATTATATACTCAAATGGACAATGCCAAAAGAATTGCTGAAGATGCAACTGCTGAAAAGGCAAGCTTTTTAGCTAATATGTCCCATGAAATTCGTACGCCATTTAATTCATTATTATCATGTTCAATATTTTTACTAGATACTGAATTAAATAAAACTCAACGAGAATATGTTGAAACTATTAGAAATAGTGCCATGATAACGTTGAATATTATTGATGGTATCTTAGCATTTTCAAAAATAGAACATGGATCATTCACATTATCCAATGAACCGCTTTCGTTAATTGAATCAATTGAAAATGCAATTCAATTAGTTGGTGAACAAGCAATTATTAATAATTTAGAATTGGTATTTTTCAATAAATGTCCAAATATTAAAAATATTTTTGGTGATGAAACAAGATTTAGGCAAATAATAATAAATTTAGTTGGTAATGCGGTTAAATTTACTAATGAGGGTCATATTATTGTAGAAGTATCAAGTAAACCAATTGTTAATAATCGATATGAAATTACTGTGAGTGTTGAAGATACTGGGATTGGTATTCCAAAATATTCAACTAATAAAGTATTTGGAGCATTTTCACAAGTGGATTCATCATCAAGGAGGATTTATGGAGGATCAGGTTTAGGTCTAGCGATTTCTAAAAAATTAGCTGATTTAATGGGTGGTACGTTAACTTTTGATAGTGTTGAAGGCAAAGGCTCGACATTTTATTTCATTATTAATGCTGAGGTTGAATTGATGGAAGAGCCTGAAATTAAATATATTGAGCTGTATAAAGACGATAAGATACCTGAGTCAATTAATAACATAGAAGAAAAATTGGATATTAAAAAGTCCCCAACAATCATAGTTGATAATCATGAATTAACAAGATTATCATTACAAGAGAATTTGAAATGGTATGGATTGAATGTAGATATAATTAATGATGTTAGTTTATTAACCGAAGAAATAATTAATAAATTAAATTCAATTTTTATTCACTATGACCAATTTAATTTGTTTTTAAGTAAATTTAGTAAACCCTACTTGAAAAAATTAGGAATTAAAATTATTTTAATTAGTCAATTTGGAAAATCAATACCAAAGGAGATTGATGATGATAATATACTTTCAGTATTATTAGTACCATTTCAAAAACCAAAAATAATTGAACTAATTAGAAATTTGAATCATTTAAATATTAATAATGGATTAAATAGTGAATCAAATAATTTGAAAGTCATTGAATCAAATAATCGTGAAGCAAAAAATGATAAAACATTTGCTGAAAAATATCCGTTAAAGATATTACTAGCTGAAGATAATTTAATTAATTTAAGAGTTGCATTACAACATTTAAAAAAATTAGGTTATGAAGCTGATCATGCAAAAGATGGTGTTGAAGTAATTGATAAATGTTTAAATAAATTAGAGAATCAGCAACATTATGATGTTATTTTCATGGATATTCAAATGCCTAGAAAAGACGGTATTGCAACCACCATAGAATTGAAAGAATTATTTAACAATGATAATAAACAAAGTTATTTACCTGAAATTGTTGCATTGACGGCCAATGTTGCAGGTGAAGATAGACAAAGATCATTAGATTGTGGTATGATTGATTTTGTTCCTAAACCTATTTTACCCATTAATTTAATGAATGTATTAACAAAAGTTGGAGAGCGAAGATTAGACAATGTACATTAAGATTGTATAATAGATTAATATATAAATTGTATACAACGAATTCTAATTTCGATAACAGAGTAAAAAATTCTTAATACATTCAATAATTACTACATAAAACAACACAAAAAGCATTTACAGAAAACTTTTAATCTATTTCTTTTCTATTAATCCCTCCAAAAACATTTAAAAAAAAATACTTACATTTTTATTAAAATCAATTGTTCTTGAATTAAAGGGTTAAATCAGTATTATTTTCTTTATTATAAAGATCAACTCTTTCTAACTTCCAAGCTAATAATGCATCATTTGCCTTTTTCCTGGATTCAGGACTTGCAATATATGTTTTCTTTTCTTCATCAGACAACGCTTTAAATTCAATGGCTAAATCTTTAATGATCTCCGTTGATGGTCTACCGTCATTAATATAGAATTTTTGAACATAAGCAGAAACTCCTGAAACAACCCCTTTTGGTTTTGGTTTATAAATTTTTAGTTGTTCATCATTAACATCATTAGCCTTTTGTTTAAACCCTTCCTTCTCATCTTCTGCTAAAGCACTCCAAGATTTACTTGCATCAGTAAGAGTACCTTTACCTTGAGAAATAAATTCTTTAACGTAAACATTCATACCTGAAAGTTTGCTATAATTTTTAAACGCCTTTTTTAATAATTTTTCATGTTTGATTTTATCTTTACCAATTTGTTGTTTGACTTTCTCTTTTTTCTTTTTTTCTTTTAATTTTAATTCAACTTTATGGATATCAACTTTCAATTTCTTATAAATATCCTTTTCTTTCTTTAAATCTTGTTTTAATTGAGTTTGGGTTTTATAATTAACAAATGTATTTTGAAAGTGATAGATACTGGTTTTGCTAAAACTACGGATAACAACTAGTTTCAAACCAATTGAATTGAATTGGCCCGGTCTAAAGTTTACTATTGATTTAAACATTGTATACATGCAATATCAATCCTGGGTTTCTATTAAATTAAATCAATTGATTAGACTTACTTATAGTTAAAGATTGATGTTATTTTCTGTAGCCTAAAAATTGCTCGTTGTTTTTTCTCCTGTCAAAAGTCGTGTGAGTGATATTTGTGGTTGTGCTGGCTATCTTGAATTGAAACTGGGTATTTAGGGAGGATAATTGTGAGATAAGATAGGAGGTTTAGTAGCTACTTAACATAAGAGAAATATAGGGTTTGTAATGATGTTTTTTAGAGGTTCATATCGCGTCATTTGATGTTTTTGGACAATAAGTAGCTCAATTCTCGACCAAATTTCATGAAAATAACGCTATCCACTTCTTTGATCCCTTCCACATCCCTCTAGATAGTTTATGACATCGATTTCATGAAGAAGAGGCGTATAAAAACGATGGCAAAAATAGACCAAAAAAATCGCATCAAAGAAATTAATCAACGCTCGATCAAAAAAATTTTCATAGAAAATAGTATCAGACCTAACAAATGTATTCAGCTGCTAGATCAGATACGTTATTCTTAGGAGGTGAAAAGGTATCCGGTGATGACATTCGTAATCAGAATGTCTTGGCTGCACAAAGTGTTGCCAATGTTGTTAAATCATCATTAGGGCCAGTGGGATTAGATAAAATGTTGGTTGATGATATTGGTGATGTTACCGTTACTAATGATGGGGCAACAATTGTATCATTATTAGATGTCCAGCATCCAGCAGGTAGAATATTAGTTGAATTGGCTCAACAGCAAGATAGAGAAGTTGGTGATGGGACAACATCGGTTGTTATCATTGCTAGTGAATTATTAAAAAGAGCTAATGAGTTAGTTAAAAATAAAATCCACCCAACTACCATTATCACTGGTTATAGATTAGCATTAAAAGAAGCTATACGTTATATAAACGACATGTTATCAATGCCTGTTGATACATTGGGTAAAGATACCTTAATAAATATTGCCAAAACTTCCATGTCATCAAAAATCATTGGTAGTGATAGTGACTTTTTCAGTAAATTAGTTGTGGATGCAATGTTAGCGGTCAAGACGGTCAATAATAAAGGAGAAGTTAAGTATCCTGTTAAAGCAGTTAATATTTTAAAAGCCCATGGTAAGTCAGCCACTGAAAGTTTATTAGTTAATGGTTATGCATTAAATTGTACAGTTGCATCACAAGCAATGGTTAAATCAGTTAAAAATGCAAAAATTGCCGTATTAGATATTAATTTACAAAAGGCAAGAATGGCCATGGGGGTTGAAATTAATATTCAAGATCCTGATCAATTGGAAGAAATTAGGAAAAGAGAATATGGTATTGTGATTGATAGAATTAAAAAGATTTTAAATAGTGGAGCTAATGTAATATTAACTACCAAAGGAATTGATGATTTATGTTTAAAAGAATTTATTGAAACCAAATCCATGGCGGTTAGAAGATGTAAAAAGGAAGATTTAAGAAGAATTGCCAGAGCCACTGGAGCCACCATGATTAGTGATTTAAGTAATTTAGAAGGTGAAGAAACCTTTGAAACTAGTTACTTGGGTTATGCTGAAGAAGTTGTCCAAACCAGAATCAGTGATGACGAATGTATTTTAATTAAAGGCACCAAACAGCATTCATCAAGTTCGATAATTTTAAGAGGGGCTAATGAATTTTCATTAGATGAAATGCAAAGATCTATCCATGATTCATTAAGTGTTGTTAAAAGAACTTTAGAAAGTGGTTCTGTTGTACCAGGTGGTGGTTCAGTTGAAACGGCATTAAATATCTTTTTAGAAAATTTCGCTACTACGGTTGGATCAAGAGAACAATTAGCTATAGCAGAATTTGGTAATGCTTTATTAATTATCCCTAAAACATTAGCCATCAATGCCGCCAAAGATTCCTCAGACTTAATTTCAAAATTAAGAACTTATCATGCATCATCACAAACTGCAAAGAATGATGATTTAAAACGTAAAAAATATAAGAACTATGGTTTAGATTTAATTAATGGTAAAATTGTTAATGAATTGACTAATGGGGTATTAGAGCCAACTATATCAAAAATCAAATCATTAAAATCTGCATTAGAAGCTTGTATTGCAATTTTAAGAATTGATACTATGATTACTGTACAACCTGACCCTCCAAAGGAAGATCCTCATGATCATTAGAATGTATATATCCCGTTTTCTTGTTCTGTTGGTACTATTAGTACTGGGGTTTTATGCTCTTTATCCCATGCTTTTTTTGCCCTGCTTTCATCCCTGCTTGTGATTCTTTTCACTTTTCTAAACTTTAAGTATATCACAGTGGAACTTCGTCGCCGTGAAGCTTCGTCGCCGTGAAGCTTCGTCGCCGTGAAGCATCGCGAAAGTGATTAACGTAGATCTGCAAGCTGGCTTTATAAACCCTATTTTTTTCATTTCCAACCAACTTGACCGGCTGGCATAGTCCAGATCAAAATAAAATATCTCCATGTCAATTATCATAGGAGTAATATTTTTCAAACACGAAATTGGTCCACCAATGATTGTATTATAAATATCCCTTGTTCAAAACTCTAAGCTATGCCGTCCAGTGACATCAATATTTCTGCAAACTTAGTTTTACTCGAAAATCCTGATCATTCCAATTTAGGGGAAATTGGACCCTTCGCCCTGTAACCAAACGTGCAACCAAGTTCCCCGAGAGTTGTTGATACCCAGCGTTTCCAGGATGAATAGCTCTGTAATTAGAGAACGGATAACTGCAAAAAGAAAATTTCGTCCTTGTGACAAATGTGCAACCAAATTTCACTTCATGTCCGTACAGGGTTTTAACTATTGTATTACCAACTGCTGATTGTGGTTGACTACTTGAGGTGATTGAGAATTTTTCTTCCCCTTCTGTTGCCAATAGTTGTTGATGAATGAAATTGGAGTCGCCTTAGTTTCAGAAATATTGTTTTTAGGTACTGTCTGTTGCAATATACGTTTTTAGGAGAGTAAAGAATATTATTTTATATTAAACCGAACCCAATGACCTAAATTACACGAAAAAAAAAACGTTAAGCAATAACTTTATGAACTAAATAATCATATTTTGTACGACTTGATTTACTAGTTTTTGAATTTTTATATTGATTTATTACTTTTAATGGAACTCTATAGTCTGAACCATTTGAACTATTTGAACTAATTGAATTAGTAGAATTTGAAGATTTTAAAGAATTTGGTGAATTAATGGAATTGATTGAACCAGCTGATGAGCTTCGGGAAGGGTAATAATTTGCATTTGGTGGAGTTAACCCATGAATAGATGATGATAATTGTGCAGGTTGTTGGTATGCGTAGTTAAGGTTATGACTTGGTTGACTTTGGTTACTTTGATATGAGGAAAGTGATGCATTTGAACCATGCGATGAAATGCTTAAGTTTGATGCACTTGATGATAATGAATAATTTGATAAATTTGCAACACTATTTCTATAATAGTTAATTTTTTGATTATTTTCAATGGATAATTTTTTAGATAATTTTAATTTAATAGGTAATAAAAATGGTTGTAATGCAATAATTAAATCATCTTCATTGACATTGATATTCCAGTTTAATAAATTAATTAATTCTCTTTCGGCCATATTAACTTCATCAATATTTAATAAACCATCGGTGTATTTAGTCCAGTGTTTATTTAAAGGCAGGGAATCATTTAAGGATTTTGCACTTAAAATTAATGCCGATAAAAATATTCTGTGCCTGGTGGTTTCCATACCAATAGCATTGGCTGGTAAAAAGTTTCTTAATTTATTAAGATAAATCAATGTTGCCATTAATGTTGGCGTTTGAACGTTGGAATATTTAATCAAATTTTTAATAAAATTAACCAAACTAATGCTTCTCTTAAAAACTGGCTTGATTGAAAAATCATTTGATGCATAATTTGCAGTGGCTGAAGAAGCTGACGATGGTGATTTAATCTGGATGATTGAATTAGTAGTAGAAACTAAATAATTGATCATATCATTAGATACAGGTTGTCTTGAAAAAATCTTTAAAGCTTCTCTATCTGACATATTAGGGAATGTAGTTGCCTGGTTTTAACGATGTGTAAATTTACTTAAAAAAATGGTATGTAGCAAAAATCTATGATCAGATTTTTATGACGATGACGGGAGATATAGCGAAGTAAATCTATGAAGAAGGTTGAAATAAAATGAAAATAAATGAAAGAAAGTCCAGCTTCTTAATTAAGACCAGCTTTTGAATTAAGTCCAATTTGAAAAATAAAATCTAATGTGAAACAGTTTTTTTAAAAAGGGATTCGATTGTATATTTATAATGAAAAAACCCATCCTTCCCATGAACCTTTTTCATGTACAATGGGTATAAACTTTTCATTTCCCTTAAAACACGTAAAATGAAATTATTGCAATTAGCTATATTTTTTACAATTTTTGAAGGAGACATTAACAATTGCATTGTACATAATAAATCACTTGTCAACCCCCGTTACCATCACCTGGATTGTACAAAGGTGTTTGTCGACAAGCATAATAAGCTACTAACCTTATTGATGCTTCACCCACTACCTTTTGTTAACTGAAAGTAGTATTAATCGTTGAATGAATATTGTTCGTTATCTCATCCATATGAAGGACTACCACTACTCGGCAAATAATGCAATTGAAATGGGGCCAAAAATCGCGTCTACAAGATTTTTTGCACCGTTTTTGCACACGATAATTTTGCAAGGGGGTGTTGAACCACTTGTTCTACGGTAAGGAGGCAAAGTGTACAGACGTAATCAAAAAATACAAACATGGAGGTGGTATGTAGTATTGTAATCGAATGCCCGGGCGGAATGAGGTTTTCAAAAGGGTGCAGTTGATTTCCCTTCTTGTAGGGTGACGAATACTACCTGGGGTTGTTTATTTGTAGTCATCACTGCCCATCTTCGTCATGTTGATCTCTTGTGTTTGTCGATGATGTATTGGTTTGGTAATTCTGCGTTTAGTAACGCTGTGACATATCCGAGTATTTTGCAGAAAATGCTAGAGATGGCACGATTTACTTTTTTCACCGATAACGATGTTCTGGTGAAATTTTATCACTACAAGTTTAACGTTTTATCATTGGATTAATAATAGACCTAGAATAAAATTAATATGCAATTTAGGTAGTTTAGGTAATTGTTTCTAATTTAAAACTAAAATTATCCCTTTTTCGAATTATATTATTCGATTTATGTCCAATTTTTTGTCCCTTTTAAAGTGTCTCCTATTCATCAACCTGACCTCAACCACGAACTCCTTCGTTGACGTGGATCGTTTTAAAACTCTTCCCGTATCCAGATCTCTTATCCCTTGAACACCGCTTGGTACCCTTGGTTATCTCTTGGGTATCCCTTGAGTATCCCTTATTATCCCTTGAGTGTAGCTCATTTCAAGTGGTAACTGACAAGTAGAGTTCGCAAACCAGTTTTATCGTCAACTCAAATTTTTCACAAAATAATTTTGCAACCACACAATGATCCACCACAAGAATTATCATATGTCGTTTTTCGTTATTGATTTTTTCTTCTTTGGTCCCTTATTAATTCTGTATTTGTAAATATCTAATCAATTAACTACATTGAGGTAGGTTATTACAATGATGTGTTAATTCATTCTTCAAAGGCTATTACAAGGATGGGTTAATTCATTTTTCAAAGGTTATTAGATTGAATGATGAATACTTCATCTTGCATTAATTTCAGATTGTCTTCCGTAGTCCATATTGTGTTGCAAATGATCTTCTAGGTTGTATTCCAATTGTGCTCCAATTCTATTAGATTAAGGTTAAAAGCTTAAGTACTTATTTTACTTGAATTGCACTTAATTAATTTGATTTAACTTCAATAGGATAATGATTGCTACTCATATGATATAGCTAAATGATTCGCTTAATGAATATTATATAATACTATACAATAGTAAAACATTATTAAGTTCAGGTATATAAAATGAAAATACAACCGTTGAAGCTTATGTAAGTGCTAACAAGGAAAAAGAGATATCACTAAACAAGAAATAAAAAAGAAGATAGGGCGTTACCTCGCTAAAGCAACTATTGCTATATTTTAATCATCAATTTAATGCATTTTAATATTAATGGTACATAATTTTAAAAACAAATTGAATCTAATGACTCTAATTTATTTGAGTATCAGGATAGTAAAAAAATGCTAGGGCAACAATTAAATAAGTTGATAATAACATGGCTCCTTCTAACCAATTACTTTCACCATCTAATATGACTAAATTACTTATAAACATTGAAACAAATAATATAGCCGTTTCAAACGTTGAAAAGTAAAGCGTCATTGGAACATCAAACACCCAACCAATCAAAACCATAAATGGAGTGACAAATAATGCAATTTGTAAAGAAGATCCCACAGCGACCCCAATGGCTAAGTCCATTTTATCTTTCATGGCAACAACAATCGCAGTAACATGTTCAGCGGCATTACCAACAATTGGGATGACAATTAAACCAATAAACGTTTTCGATAATCCTGAACTTTCAACGATATCATCAATAGAACCCACTAAGAAATCGGCACATAATGAAACAAGAATTGTGGAAATGACCAATACAACTAATGATTCAGTAACAGTTAACCCCTTATCACTGTCATGTTTGTTATTAGCAGCAGCTTCTGGTAATGAGGAAGTGATAATTCCATCATCAGCATCTTGAGCCTGTTCTTCAAATAATGCTTTATGGGTACCTAATTGAAACACTAAATATAATATATAAACAATTAATAAAATTATCGAAACCCCTCTTGATAATGAAATAATTAAATCATCGGACGAACCAGGTACGGGGAATCCCTCTCTATCTTTTGGCAACGGTAAAGTTGAATGGAAAGCAGCAGGAATCAACAATCCACTGGTAGCTAATGCCATTAACGAACTCATAGTTTGAGCAACGGTTTGATTAAATGTTTGTTGAACTCTGGTAATACCTCCAGCAACAAAGCAACAACCCAACACTAATAATAAATTTGACAAGATTGAACCCAACATTGAAGCTTGAACAATTCTAATTTGATTATCTTTCAATGCAATGATAGAAACAATCAACTCAACAGCATTACCAAAAGTTGCATTTAATAACCCACCAATAGTTTGACCAACATGATCACTTAATTCTTCAGTAGCAAACGCTAAAATCGATGCCAATGGCACGATACCTAAAAAGTTAATCCAAAATATAGCATTACTAGGCCATTCAAAATACCCTGCAACTAATCCAAGCGGGACAAACACTAATAAATAATTAACCGGTGATGATTTTAACGTATTCCAAAACACTTTGCTGATTGAATGTTTCACCCTATGAGTTTGGTCCATCAATGGAGTGGAGTCACTAATTGAATTCATATTTCTTATACCTGGAATTATTCTTATGTATCAATTAAAACTGCGATTGAAATTGATTGATATTGAATGGAACTGAGATGGTATTGCGAGTAGAGTTTTCAATCTCGTCTCAACTTCTGCCCTTGCTACATTTCCCACAGCCTCGTTTTGGCGCGCTGGTGCGGCTGAAAATGTTCGCCAAAATTAGTCGTAAATCAATACTCGACCCCTTGCAGGTGTTCCATACTTGACTGAGGTACAGTTGGATATAGTTACACATAGATCCACTAGAGATGATATCGCATATATTAACTTTTGCTGGTGACAGTGGTGGACAGTGGAGCTACTTAATTAACTCGTTCCATAAATATGGTAGGAAAACCACCACCGCAGTGTATAAAGTGTACAATAATTCCCAAATTGCCACAGGAATACCCACTATACCACGTCTAATAAAATTCAAGTAAATTCCATAAAATGCAACACTGAAAAAATGATTGAATAATAACATTGGGAACGGTAACATACCCGATAATAAACCTATAGGACCAGTGACACAATCACCACCTCTTGAAAAATACTGGAAGCAACCATTTTGCAAGATTTTTAACGGTACGGTATCGGCAGCGAAAAGGGCATATAATGCCACTGATAACGTATTTATCACGGCAGCTAATTTTTTACGTTGGCTGTGAAATTTGGATAATTTAACCTTCATGGTCGGGTAATCGGTTAAATCGTCAATACTGGAAGGATGCAATAATTTAGCTAATAACGAAGCGTCACTTAATCCTACTGTCATTCCCCCGCCGGTCAATGGATGTCTCATGTTCAAGGAGTCACCTAATAATATAAACCCCTTTTTATAACCTTGTTTGACCGCTGGTAAATATTGATTTGGCATAGCTTTAAACTTCCCCGTATTTAAAGCCGCTTGAAAACAAGGTACCATGGATTCTGGCATTTCTGGTAATACCTCTTGGGTTAAGTACTGTTTAATAGCTGCACTATTCGGAGCTTTGTTTGATCTATACGCACATAACATACGTGAGTCCGTCCTGGAGGTTTGATAAGTTAACACTGGTGCATGGTCACCCAATATTACATGACCATATTTATACAACGGGAAATCACAATTGGCTAAATCCAATCCGATAAAATAAGATTCTACCACTGGTGGAGTGGGATTAATAGTTTTTCTTAATTTTGAAAAAATTCCATCGCAGGCGATAACTAATTTACCAGTTATTGGTTTAATTGCCTCCTTCTCACCTGATTCATCAACCACCTTAGTAATAACTCCAGTTACTATTCCTTCTGTATTTTCGACTAATTTTGTAACTGTACCATTAACACAAGTTATATTTTTTTCATTCTTCACGACCTTTCTTAAATTCATTAAAAAATCACCATTATGGAAACTAGCCCCCCTGGTTAAATTATCATTATACCATTGGTCGCCGTCAATATTATCGTCAGTTATAATTTTATCATTGCCATCGTAAACACAATCCATAACAGGTTTTACTGGACTGGCACTAAACGCCTCCGTTCTGGTTAAGTAATCTAATTGTAAAGTGTCGTCGTAGTACTTAATCCAATACCCTTCGCAAGGTATAGCATCGATATGGTTTATCGTTTGCGCTAATCCCATTTCCACTAATGCCTTGACCCCAGCAGGCTGTAATAATTCACCAACAATTCTATCAGGCCTTTTCCAATTTCTTTCAATAATACATACTTTTCTGCCACTTCTTGCCATGGAGCTAGCAATAGCAGGTCCCACAACCCCAGCACCAACAACTATCACGTCATATTCAAAGTCTGTCATCGTTCTCTATAGTTTTGTACCTCTAAATCAAATCACTGGAAAATATGATAATGAGACTTTCTCAATGAGATATATATCGCGTCGTTTATCATCTGATTATTTTATGGTCAGATTATAAACGACTATGCATCAGGTGTGTGGAAGATATTAGATTAGTCGATTAGTATAGGGTCTACATGAGATATTGAAGACAATATTTCAAGTGTTATATATGTCTGTATATATATATTAAGTATCATATAGGGGTTAGATACGACGGAGATTATCGTCATGTGACCGATACTACATAATTTATTCATCATCACTTTCTTCTTCAGCTTCTTTTAACCAATCTATAAACTTACTAGTAGCTTGTCTAACTTCCACCATCTTATCATTAGATACACTTTCCTCGCTGTCCCACCATTTATAAACCATTTCTTCTTCAAGTATATCTAATTGATATAAAATTTGGACACTCCAGAATAATAAAATTTGATTATAAGACTTATCTAATTTACTTAAAACATTTTGGAAAATCATTAGTAAGTCAACTTGATCGTCGGTTTCAAATACTTGACGTTTGAAAAGTAAACCCCATGAATTTAAAATTTTAACAATAGCATCCTTAGGTGATAATGTTTCGGTAGTGATAAAATGCAATACTCTTTTGATCAATGACTCCACGGTGGCTAATCTTACTTCATGATAAGTGACATCCATGGACATTCTCAAGGTATTCAACTCTAATAATGCCGTGTCCAAATCATGGTTGTTTTCAATTGATCTGGTGATAGTGTCAATAGCTTCCTTATTAAAATCTTCTTCTTCGTCCTCGGTGAAATTTTCAAAATCAGTGGACACTGCTGAGTTGGCTGAAAACCTTCTAGCCTTTTTCTTTCTCTTTTTAGTGACTGATTCGATTGATTCATCGGATAAATTAAGATATTTCAAATTGAATGCAATTTTATGAGATAATTTTTCAGTTTCGTCATCTTCATCGCTTTCACTATCTTCATCACTTACGTATAAATGGCCCGAACCGTTTTTACCAACGATGTCAAAATCATCTTTTTTAACTTCTTTGTGTTGTTCATCTTGCTCGGGGATTTCTTCATCACTAAAGTCAAATTCTTCTATTTTCTCAATTGGTTTATCAACGATCCTTGAATTATGGGGGATGTATTGACCTTCATCGATAATTACATTATACCCTAAAACACATTGATTAACTTCACACCCCTGTCTAATAATTACATTACTGGCGATAATTGAATTATTTATAATTGAATTATCTTCAATTACAACATTATCCCATATATAACTATTTATAATCGTGACATTTTTACCAATATTAACATTTCTACCAATGGTTGATTTCATAATTCTTGACCCATCATTAATTATTGAATTTGACCCAATACATACACAATTACCTATCTTACATGATTGAGCTAATAAGATTTTATCTTCTTTATAGATATGATTAGTTTCGTATAAATATGACGTGTTAGTGAAGTTTAAGTCGGGCACTAATGGATAAGTCCATCTACTTAAAATATCTTGAGAAACTGCATCGTAAGTTTGGAAACTTGAAACTCTTGATGCATATTCATTAGTAATATAGGCATAAACGGTTTTTTTAACTAAATCACTTGTTAAAACCCCTTTTATGAAATCACTTCTTAATAATTGATAATCAAAATTATCTTGGAATATTTGTGGTACTAATGGTGAACAAATATCAATATGACAATCAATTAAATCATTTCTAATGATAATTTCATCATTAATATCTTCTAATAATTCTAAATCCAAATTAATTGAAGTTTGTGGTAAGTTTGACGTTGGTATACTTTGATAATAAATACATTTATCGTTGGATTTATCTAATAAAAAGGTTGCACTATCAATTTGCGTTCTTGTTCTATGATATGGTGATGCGTTGGTTAACACCATAGTCAAGATATGCTCTTTATCGTTAGCTTTCTTAAATTTATGAAAGTCTAACGCTTTTTGGAAATTTATATTACTTACCACATCACCACTAATTAATAAAAAGTCACCCGTAATTAACCCTCTATTATCTAAATCTCTCATGGTATCACCAATAGATTTTGATTCTAACGATAATATCGTTTTTATGGTGAAGGGATTATTAGTATTTTCTTGATTCCATTTAGAATTTTCAATATATTGTTGAACTTTGTCAGCATGAGATGAACACATGAGGTAAACCTCATTAACTCCTGATTTTGCTAAAAATTCCAATGTATATTCAATTAATGGTACATTAGCTAATGGTAATAAACAACGAGGGGTCTTGGAAGCTAACGGCATAAATCTAGTTGAAAAGGAATCGGTTAAGACTATAGCTTGAAATCTTTCATCCTGATCAATTTCTTTCTTCTTTTTTGGTGCCATCTTGATGGAGATTTGAGAAGTTGAAAATTTCTCATTTGTGAGTAATGATTGTGCTGTAAGATTGTTGATCTCATTAGAGAAGATGTAATTACCAGGTATAATATTCTACAGTATTCTGTAGGTATTCTATAAGAAGTTGCCTATACAATTTCTTTCGAAGATGAAGATCATATAAAGTTGTCTACCAGCATTCTTTACTTTCATGGTAGGGATTAACTCTTACTCGCAATGAGTTGTAACAGAAGATAGCCTCATATTGTTGTTCGATTGTTGTTCGTGTTATTTCAATAGTCTTAGCATTTCAATAGTTCCAATATCACATTATTCATTTCTATATACAATCTAGCTTGTCTTTTAAACTAGCCTCTTCTGAATCTCTCATAAATACTACACTAAATACCACACTAAACACCTCACTGGTAATACATTCAATCTAATTTGGATTCGCTCATTTTAACTCATTAGCCTCTTTCCTTGCTTTAATCTTTCTTTCTAAGGCTATCTTTTCTTTAGCTTCTAAATCCTTTTCATGTAAAATTTTTTGCCATTCAGGCATTTCCTTTGGTTGCTTCTTGGCAATTTCTGCTTCTTTGACACTTAATAAGATGGTACCTAATAACAAAACAATGGTAATACCTTGAGCATACATTCTTGCTTGTACAGCTTTTTGTGTAACCGTCATGATTCTATCTCTATTAACTAAAACCCAACTACCATATAATGAACCAACCCAACTTCCAATGATAATTTTATATTTATGTTCACTTAATCCATGGAAAAATTTATCAGCAGTTGATAAATTATTCCATCTTCTATATTCTTCCATTACTTTGGTTTGTTGATATTCTGATTGATGTAAATTTCTATCAAACTCGACCCCACCTTGATCAGCAAAAAATGCTGCCATTGAAATGGTTGGCAAAACAAACATTCCTGTTTTAACTGACGTGCTCATGTGATTCAATTTAATAGGATGTCTATACTTCATGTAACCAAAAATACCCGTTGATAAAAGTGAACCGTAAAATAACCCCTTAGCACCTTGCTCAACGATATGATTTAAATGAGCATCCTTTTCTTCTTGATTGACGATTTTCATGTTGTTTTAATGGTCTTGGTTTAAACTTGTAATGGTTTTAGTTTAAATTGTGATGACTTGTAATGACTTGTAATGGTTTTTCAAAATTGAGAAATTGCCTGGTATTTAAATACCGCTCAGATGATCTTCTCATCCAATGTCTGTCTGCCACCCGAGTTATTTTCTTTTGTTCAGGGATTAGCGATTTAGTGCTACCGCTGGTACCAGGCTTAGGGAAGTACTGGGCGGAATCCGCGTATGACCAATCAGTGGTGGCCGAGGGGCGGTATTGTACATTATTTAGGGAGAGTACGGTAGGAAACTGGGGAGAGTAGCTATCCTTTGAATAGCCATTTAATATGCATTTAACCGTATTATTCCCTCGATTGCACCCTGTTCCCCAATGCTATATGTGCTCTTTAAAAATAGGCTAGCTTCAGCCGTGTTGACTAATTACTATTCAGTTCTAGCCTCTGAACAAACTGACTGATGCATGGTATAATTTATGATAGTGTAATCTATAATCCATGATACTCTATCACCGGTGATATAATCCCTTAGGGTAACGAGCGGAGCAACGTTTAACAGAACTACTGGTATTACCTTTGTTGCTATTTTCATTAATCCATAGCTTACACGTACGGCTACTGTTCAGTAATGTTAAGCCCGATTAACAGTTCTATATCGTATAAATATAATTATGGATGTTTATAGTAATCGTGATGTGCGGCGCAAGGGACAGCTCAAATTCATTTGGAGAAATTCACCAATATCCAATTTCACTATACTAAGGGAGATTAATTATGGTTAGAAAATATGTAGTCTTCTGATACTGTGCAGTTATCGATATTGTGCCGTTATCGATATTGTGCAGTTATCGATATTGTGCCGTTACAATAATCACACTTATTATCACCAGGCAACTCGAAGAAAAGTCTCAGTCTGAGAACCAGAAAAACCTTACTCCCTCATATAATAATGGATCATTCAAATCATTTAATTTCAGAAGCTGCAGATCATTCGATGCCGGGGGGTCATACGATGCCGGGGGGTCATGATATGCCTATGAAATGCTCAATGAATATGTTATTTACTTGGAATTATCAGAATACTTGTATCATATTCTCGTGGTGGCATATTACAAACTTGTTCTCATTCATAATTTCAATTTTAATTGTTGTATCATTATCAGCTTTCTATGAATTCTGTAGATATTCATTTAATCAGTGGGAGAAGTCACAATTGCCACAATTTAACGGACTCAATTTGCAACTGAATAGTTATAAAATCTTTAGATTGAAGAAATCATGTTTTTACGGGTTTCAAATTGGTTATTCTTTTATGTTGATGTTGGTATTTATGACGTATAATGGTTGGTTGATGTTGGCCGTGGTGACTGGCGGGGTCATAGGTAATAGAATTTGGGATACAAGTTTAGTTTCATTGAATTGTCATTAAAAAGATGATGAGTTTCTCCTATGGAGAATGTTATTTTACTAGAAATTAAACTACAAGTGCTAGACGGTAAATATATATAATGGAACGTAGCTAACTCTAAATGTATTAATTTTCACTTTCATGATTCATAGTCTGTATCCTCCACCGGTTGCCCCATCAGCTACCTTCTTGGGAATTTCAACTTGGGCTTCCTGGAATGCACTAACAACTAATTTACCCTCCTTGTTAAATCCAAAAATCTCAAACACTACCCTACCATTGCTTAATCTTGTAAATCTATAATCTACAAAAATCCACTCCGTGATATTAAAATCATTATCATGAAAGTAAATATTATGATCCATACTTGCATATTTGTAAAAAAAATATTTAAAACTAAATTTTATTCCTAATGATCTAAAGAATATAACCAAGGTTGTAGCATCGGTAATGAAGGATAAATCGGCAATGTTGGATTTTATATCATCACGAGCATTCTCTATCACTGTATCAGTATTAACTCTAGTGAAAAATCCAAATCTTCTCTGACCAATATCTATGTCAGCTTCTTCGGGCTCAGGGTCTTCAAAAATTTCTGGTGGTACCATCGCTTGAATATGGTCATTGGTAGTGTTAAACGACATTAAATCGTCCATATTATCTTTATATTTATAAAAAAAATCATTTGGTTTAAATTGAAAGTTAAATGGAACACTTTTAATATTGGGCTGATTTGATTTTTCAAATTCCAACATTCGAACTACATTATCGTTCTTCATACCAAACGATATCATGGCTGCAAAACACAATTTCCCCGTGTTGTTTTGATAACATTCCACTAATCTATTTTTGAAGTTCCTACCATTACTTAACTCCTTCACATCATATTTCATGACACTTTCCGTGCTAGCAGGCCTAATAAAATACCCATGGAATGAATTTGGACTCCACCCCAGTTCTGGTACTTTTTCCCACGCCGCCATGATACTTTGAGCAACTAATTCTCCCCCAAATACTAATTTACTAATTTTTAAGTCAATTGATTGTAATGGTTTCTTACCATAGATTACGTTATCTTTTTGAATTACTTCATATTGTTTTGATTTGAACATGGTTTAACTCTACTGTCCGTTATCTCTGTTCTAGATGGTGTCTTCAATGCTCCTGTCAACAGTAGTTGTAGCAATGCCGTTAACTATTCTGAAGTTACGTAGGTTAAGTAGAATCTTATCTGACCTCTCCACACCTTTTATAATGGATGGCCATTTAATCTCAGATTTGTGCTGCGACACTACAGCAACGAAATGTAGTAACTATTAACGTAATTGTTCAATTTCTCCATATTATTCACTCGGTATAACTAGCGACGTATCTTGTGAAATATTTAACTGGGAGCATGGAAATACTCCATTAGTAGCATAACTTTACCATTTTGCAACCAATACCCCAAACTCTCGCATAAGATCTACAGTGATTTACCTAGGAATTCCCAAAAGTTCTCCGTCGGTTAATTGCTGCTTAAGCTCTAAAGGTTTTATTGTCCTTGTACGGTATATATTAAGAAGTGTTAGTTTTTTGAAACAGTGTTAGGCAATGGGGCTAAGGTCAGAGTGGAGAGGGGGTGAATAGGGTGGTAATTTAGGGTATACGATTACGATGAGCCGTCGTAGGTGATAAGGGGGCAAATAACCTTCAAATTGGTGAATTGGCCAAAATATCGTGGGTCAATTTATGACAGGATGAGCTTCACAATCTCTATAAGCATCTGCAATTACCAATTGTTGTTACTGCTCAATCTTTTGAATATTGTTTCTACTGCTCAATCTTTTAGTGAATTGTTTCTACTGCTCAATCTCTTTAGTGAATTGTTGCTACTGCTCAATCTTTTAAATATTGTTTCTACTACTCAATCCCTTTAGTGAATTGTTGCTATGCTCAATCCCTTTAGATGTATAATTGTTGCTACTGCTCAATCTCTGTAGAAGAAATAATCAAGTGGTGTAAAAGAATAGATATGTTTTTGATAATGTATGTCACCGTTTGCTTGTGGTGTAAAAATAACATTTCTTTAAAGGTTAGTCTGTTTTTAACCTTTGATTATACATTTAATGTTGAAATTAACAATTGGAAATTAGTATTAAATAGTCAACTGTAGTAATATTATATATTCTGATACAAACAGATACACCAGAAAATCATAAAGGCAAAGGACTTATAAGTATATCTAAGTAACGTACCTCAAACTATTGCAATAGAAATAAATTTCAGAAATGGAACATAATCTCTGTGGACTTGACGCAGAGTGCTTTTATGATCAGAGATATGAATACAAAATATGACTATTTTATTATAGTTAGATAGATAAGTATTTACAAGAATTCAGGGTCGATTCAAATATTATTACCTAATTTAAGTCTTAATCTAATTAAAGTCAAACGGCTGCTGATGAAGTACCATCTTTTGCACTATAGTTTCTGCCTAATGAAGTTCCTGAATAAAGATTTCAAACATAAATACATACCAAATTTGTTCAACGTTTGATATAGCTATATCATTAACTAATCAATAATTATATAATCTGTTATATCAGTGAAATATAGGATTGAAAGATTATTAAGAGCCGTGAACATTAATTCTTTTACACCTGAATATAGCATCAAATCATTTGGTGTTAAGCTGTAATAGTAGAACAGTTTGTTTTTCTACTGAATTCCTTATTTACTAATTGCTTTGCGTTGTAACGAGAAATTAGGTATTTAGTACTACTTAAAAATAAGAGATGTTGAAAAACTCAATTATTGTTTTTTTTTCCACCTGGAAAATTTACGATATATGATCTATGACTAAATTGAAAGAGTTAGATAATATATGAAAAGGGTGCAGTAGATAATAGTCGATTTTCAGATTTAAAATGATTTACGCAATCTGATAATGTCCGACGAAATACCATGCGGTTTTGTATAACCAATTCTGTCAAATAAAAAAGTTGCTCCATCGGGCAATCAACCTGGAATGTATTTGGCTCAAGTTAACGTTATTGAATATAACTGGTCCATTAATTTGACCAAAATAGCCAGTTATACATTACTGTGTAAATAAATTACTTTTTACTCACCATTCTCACATCATTTTTTCTCTCAATTTCATATTACCGTTTAACGAGGTATACATAACTATTAAATTATCGACGAAGTGGTATAGATTCAGTGGATGAGAATAACCTTACGATTTGTTTTTCTTAGTTCTATTAAAAATGGATTGTGTGGCTCACGTGAATATGTGTCAATAT
The DNA here is from genome assembly GCA_030565865.1 of Yamadazyma friedrichii. Taxonomy (NCBI): domain Eukaryota; kingdom Fungi; phylum Ascomycota; class Pichiomycetes; order Serinales; family Debaryomycetaceae; genus Yamadazyma; species Yamadazyma friedrichii. The sequence continues at coordinate 7,711 of JAJMGX010000028.1, read as the reverse complement.
AACAGAGTGTACTATGGACAACAGCTTTAGGAAATTCATCTCCTATCATACTGTGGCTACTTTACATGTAGGTTAAAATAATATTTAAATTGATTCAATTATCCATATGAAAGGTTTTTGCAAGTAGTATTGTTTTTGAAGAAAGACACTAAAGTAAAGTCAATCAAAAATGAGTACAGAAGAAAAAATTCAATCTATGGTTGATAATGACTCCCAAGTTTCATCCGATTCTGATAAAGCAGTCAAAAAAGAATCGATTGCAAATAAATTATTTTTTGATGAGAATCATTTTGAAATTTCAAAAAAAGCTGCTGATGTAACTTTAGATCTAATCGTTCAAAATGGTGGTAACGTTGGGGAATTAACTCCTGAAAAGGAGAGAAAACTAGTTATAAAACTTTGGTTAACTATTTTACCGATGGTTTTCGCTTTAAGTGCTATTTTATATATCGATAAAGATGCTATTACATTTTCATCGCTTTTAGGTACTTTTGAAGACATGAATATTACCAACAGTGATTTTAACAATATTCAGACCTTATTCTACGTTGGCTATATCTTAGGTCAAGCTCCAGCACATTTACTTTTCCAAAGGATCCCAATTTCTCAGTATGTTGCATTCACATTAGCTACTTGGTCAATTATTTCATTTGCTACTTTGGGTTGTAAAAGTTACACTGGTATGGCAATACTTAGATTCTTCTTAGGATTTTTTGAAAGTGGTATAACCCCATGTACTGAACATACTATTGGGATGTTCTTTACTTTAGATGAACAAGCAGTGGTAAATCCTATTTATTATATTAGTTGTTTGGGTATTGATTTACCATTTGCATTTGTAGCTTATGGTTTACAATATACTACTTCTTGGAGACCGTGGAAATGGTATTGGTTAATTATTGGCATACTTTCAGGGTTGTTTGCAATTTTTTCATTTTTCTTTTACCCTGATAACCCAGCAACTTCAAAACTTTTCACTATTGAAGAAAGAATTCATATAATTAATAGAGTTAAAGCTAAATCAAGGTCAGCTATTGAACAAAAAACATTTAAAAAATATCAATTTATTGAAACTTTAAAAGATCCAATTAGTTGGCTCTTTTTCCTTGCTGCGTTTATGCTTATGTTAGCAAACTCAACTACCTATCAATCATCAATTATTTATACTCAATTAGGTTTTTCAGATTTAACCGCTACTTTACTTATTGCCGTTCAAGCAGGATATTCAATTTCTTGTGCAATTATTGGATCAGTTTCATTATCAAAGATTAAGTCTCAATCATTTATTGCTGGTGCCGGCTTTTTGTTCCCTTGTTTCTTAGGTACCATAATAGCCATTAGTATTCCTTATGACAATAAGCCTGGTCTATTAGGGGGTATTTTCTTAACTGGTTCCTTGGGGACGGCATATATCATTATTTTAATGTTAAGTCATATAACAGCTGCTGGTTATACTAAAAAATTAACAAGAACTTTCATGTTTATGGTAGCTTATTCAATTGCTAATATTATTGCACCACAAATGTGGAGACCACAATATGCCCCTCGTTATAGAGTTCCTTGGATAGTACAATTAATCTTTTCGTATTTTTTGACTCCAGTAGTATTATTGGTTATAAGATACATTTTAAAGAAAAGAAATGAAGAAAGAAAGAAGTTAATTGAAGAAGAAGAAGGTGGGGAAGGGGAGATTGATTATGGTTATATTGATTCTATTGATGAAAATGGTAGCATTGTTAAACAAAAAGTCGATATTTCAATGTTGGATCTCACTGATTTAGAAAATAAGAGATTTATATATCCCTTATAAACATTTTTAAAGAGAATAAATTCAAAGCAGTCTTTACTGATTAATTTATGTATATACGTTTATATAGATGATTTATATTCAAAGCTTTTTTACTTTCTTAACATATTTTTCTCAGAAGACGGGTGCTTGATTATACTGTTTAAGAATATTACTTAAGTCCATAATTATTCTCTTTCGAACTGACGTTCTGTTCCCAAAGCATTTTTCCGGTTCAATGAGCCACAGCGCAGGAGCATATACTAATGCGGGTATAACAGATCAACCAGACCAATTAGGCAACTTTTCTCCTACTATGATCACAGTAAATTAAAATTAATTTTTAGTATTATTGCCCCTCTCCTTCCTTTAAATTTACCAAAAGCAAATGGAGTCAAATCATGAAATTTGAAAGAATTGAATTAGTAAATAAAAGAACTTTCCAATGTAGAGATTTTTTCATTGCATTAAAATAGATTAAAAATAAATCACTTGAAGATCTGGAATTTAGAACAAAAATCAGAATCGGCTATTTTGAAAACTTATAAGATGAGGTATTAAGGGCTTTAAGATATCATGAGTGGCTGATCTCGATAAATTGCTGAGACCATTTCCAAAGGTAGTGGACTTGAATTTTTGAATAATCAGGGACTTTAGCTACTAGATTGGAGGTGAGTAAATATTTAATGAAGGATCATCTTCTACACCATTGTTTCTGCATAATGAATATTTAAGCTTTCACAAATATCCAAATTATTTATTCTTATTTAGTCTGTAATTTGAGGCTAAAGGTGGTGAAACTCCTTTAGTCATGGTGAGTGAATATTTTGAACATGCTTCCAGTAAAATCCTGAATTTATTAAAAAAAACTTGAATACGAGACACATTTGGCAAATTAAATCAAATAATAAGACGAGTTGGGGAGGTAGATTTTGCTTTGGTAGGGATTTCAAACCTGAAGATTCACCATATATTGGAAGCTTGTAAATAGTTTGACAATATTAAAAGATTAAAACTAATCGGGAGTTGGATGATTTCATTTCATTCAAAAAGTCATTGATTTATAGTCATTGATTCATAATCATTCAAAATCCGAGAGTACAACGAAAGATAATATGTCATAAAGATGTTTTATATTTCAGACAAGGAACGGAGTTATCGGCGCCTTATCTTCGCTAAAAGATATGTCCCCCTAATTACTGGGGTAGTAATGTCTATTATTGGTTGATCTGCCAATCACGTTAGATTACGATAAATCCTTTTGCAAACCTTACTATTTACACATCAATAAATTCCAATTAATAATTTGATTTGAAATCGCAGCCACAAATAAGTATAAAATAACGCTTCCCGCTTCCCTTTCCCAATTATCTAAAATTACACAGTAACATGACTAAAGAATTTTGGGGTTCAAATCCAAATCCTAATTGGAAATTAGGTGATGGTGCAAATAATGAAGATTGGCAAAATTTTAAAAAGATTTCAATTGATCCATTTGGTAAATCAAGAGATAAATTAAAAAATTATAAGTTGTTATCTGGAGCAATCACTCCAAGACCCATCGGGTTTATAGGTACTATAAAAGAAAATGGTGTTAATAACTTGGCACCTTTCTCATATTTTAATATTGTTTCTTCTGATCCTCCATTATTTATCATATCATTTTCAGGCTCGAAGAATAAAGATACTTTAAGTGCAATATTATCAAATAAAGAATTAACTATAAATATTATATCAGAATGGTTTATCGAAGCCGCTAATTTAACTGCGTTGGTGTCTGGTCCAGAAATTAATGAATGGGAATTGTCAGGTTTAACCCCATTACCTTCTAAAAAAATTAAACCACCACATGTTGCAGAATCAGGATTTTCAATTGAAGCAAAATTAGTTGATGTTAACACTTATGAATCAAAATTTGAACCGGGTGTTAAAAGTACAACTATTTGCACTGTGGAAGCAGTTAATTTTCACGTTAGAAATGATTTGATCAATGATGATCAGTCAATCGTTGATACTGGTAAATTAAGACCTGTTGGTAGATTAGGTGGTAATATTTATACTACTATTACTTCGGGTTATGAATTACCTAGATTTAATTATAATAGTTTAGATAAATCTGAATTAGAGAGTTTAGAAAAGAAATTGCAGAAAGATTAGATTAGATAATAAATATTTTATGTTTATCTCTTTCACGGCCAAAATTTTTTGATATTTCACATTGCAGGAATTATAGTTCCAGATCTTTGACTGGTTTATCCATAATTTTTCAAACAGCCATTTGGCCAAATCAAGGGTTCTATTGAAATTATATGATATAATAAGAATTTAAGTCCTGCAGACTCTCCAAAGGAATTATATTTCCTGATCTATTAAGAATGAACCTACAAGGAAATGAAAAAATACTCATCTACTTATCCGATTGTTATCGTGTTATCTTATTACATCATCATACTTACTAGTGTACCATCATATGATTCAAGTTTCTTGATGAAAATATGAAATATATATAAAATCTAACTTTATAAAGAATAAATTATAATCATAAATTATAGTGACATTGTCAGGTATAAAGGAACAACTTCAAACGAAGGTTTTCATCTGATTACTTCAGAGGTTCAAGATAAAAGCTTAGAACATGAATATATAGATGATGCTTGAAGATAACTTACATAATACTCAACCATGGAATAAATTGCATTAAAAAGAGAATAGAATATCATAGGCAAAGTAAACACATAACTCATTATAATTTTTCGCTTTCAAATAATTCAGTAAAAGCTTCACCTAAATAACTTTGAACATTTGAAGTTTGTAGAGACCTACCAAATTTTTTAAAAGCCTTATTGCTTGCTAATCTTGTAACACCACTTGCAGCAAAACAAGCTAACAATAACAGATCTTGATGTGGTAATTTGATATTATCAGGTAAAAGTGTATCTTGGGGCCAATAATTTTCTTGATAATGAAGTGACCAATTAATAAACGTAGATAAACAACCAGTTAAAGTATCCCCTTGACCACCAACTCTTCTATTTGAACCTTCCATATCGTTAACTAAATATTCATCGTTATTTACCATCAATTCTACTGAACCTTTACGAATAATCGTTAATCCACCTAATTTTTTTGACAGTTTTATAGTAATATCTAAAATCTTTTGGAAATCGTCTTCTTTTAAAATGGAATCTAATCCTAATCTTTCACCAATTCGTTCAAATTCAATTAAATTGGGGGTCAAAACTGCCTTCTTATAATTCTCAATGATGGTTGGATCTAAACTAACTACATATAAAGCATCAGCATCTAAAATAATTGGTTTATTGAAAACTTTTATTTGTTCAATAATTTTAATCATTGATTTAATCATTAAATTATCTCTACCAAATCCTGGACCGATTATAAAAATGTCACCACGGTTAATCAAATTTAAAACTTTTGGTAAAATCTTCAGTTCAATAAATTTATCAAATTTTTTAAAATTAATATCAATTACTTCGTTTAAGTCTAATTTTGAAAAACTATCAATATCTTCTTCACTGAAAAACTTAATCATTTCAGGATTATGTAATTCATATAAATATGGATGAACCATTAAATCAGGTGAATACAGTTTGATTACTGGACTAGCTAATTTTTCACAAATAATGTGACTTAAATCACTACCAATTAATGATGATGCTTGACATGAAAAAAATGGTGCTCCAGTATAATCTTCGCATCCTCCAATGACTACAACCTTACCACTTTGTCCTTTATAATAGTTTGGTAGTAATGGCTGAACAACAGTCTTGGATAATTGTAACAATTCTTTTTGACTCTTACCTCTTAACATGTTCCTCTTTACCCGTAGAATGTTGTTAGCTTTGTGTACCTGTGGAAACTTGGAAACTTAGCAACTTAGAAACTTTGTGAACTTGTGAACTTGGAAACCTGACTATTTGGAAACTTTGAAACCTGACAACTGGTAAACCTAAAAATCCTGTATGATCTATTTTTAATTCTACTTGACTAGCCCAATAATTGACACTTGAAATAAACCAGACCCCTATATGTTAAAAATCTTGTACAATACTTAACTGATCTATCATCACCTTATCACGCATCCGCATTTCTCAGCAAGTCCTGTATAAATCCTCACGTGAGTTGAAAAACTGTGAGAATATTTAAAATCAGATTTGTATTGGACGAAATTTTCCAAATTGAACTACCTGTTTACTTACGTTATTTTTAATTAGATTGTTAATATCATCATTTTTAACTAATTATAAAAGTTTCAAACAGAAAAGCAAGTTGAGAAGTTCAGATTTAAAATTATGTTCACTAGATCAGTTAACAAACAATTATTAACTGTTGCTTCAGTTGGTGCAGTTGGAGCAATCGGCTTAAGTTATTATTATAATATGAAACCAATTTCTAATGAAAACGGTACAACTTTCACCAATCCAAATGATTGGGTTGATTTAAAATTAAAATCATCCGTTCACGTCGGACAATCATCAAAAAGATTGGTTTTTGAATTATCAAACCCTGATGATATTAGTGGTTTAGTTGATTGTTCATGTTTATTAACTAAATTTGTCACTCCTAAAGGAAGTAACGTTATTAGACCTTATACACCAGTTAATGATCCAAATGATAAAGGATTTATTGAGTTCGTTATTAAAAGATATGAAGGAGGAAAAATGTCAACTCATATTAGCGATTTAAAACCAAACGATACTTTATCATTTAAAGGACCAATTGTTAAATGGAAATGGGAACCAAATCAATATAAATCAGTTGCTTTAATTGCTGGTGGTACTGGTATTACACCATTATATAGATTAATCAATAGAATTACTCAAAATCCAGATGATAAAACAAAAGTTGAATTATTTTATGGTAGTGTTTCAAAAGATGATATTTTAATAAAACAGGAGATTGATGGACTTGCTAAAAAATATAAAGATCAATTTAAAGTAACTTATTTCCTTGATAAACCTCCAACTAATTGGGATGGTGAAACTGGTGTTATCACTAAAGATTATTTGAAGAAAAACTTACCCTCACCTTCAAAGGATTCTAAAGTTTTTATTTGTGGTCCTCCAGGTTTGTATAAGGCTCTTTCAGGTATGAAAAATTCACCAACTGACCAAGGTGAAGTTACTGGTGCTTTAGCTGAATTGGGTTATACCAAAGAACATGTTTATAAATTTTAAATTAGAAATTGAAGAAATAGAAATATATGCTTTTACAAAAAGCTTTTTTTGTTAATCTCTGTATTTTAACAGTTTGTCCCCTCCTAGGTTTCTTGTTATAGGCATCTTGTTATAGGCATCTTGTCATAGTGTTTCTTAAATATCAAATCTCCATAATTTTCAAATCGCTCTCAGAAAAAATTCAACTTTTCCTTCCTTCTAATTACTCAACTTTCCTAAAACTTCATTATTTCATTAAATTCCCATAAAATATCCCTTTTAAAAACCATTATTATCTTATAAATGATTAAAAATATTATCAAATTGAAAAAGAACTAAGTTAGTCGCCCAAATAACCTAGAGTAATATGCACTTTTAACATATGGTTACAATTTAGTGAAATTTACATAAATTTGACAATTAGAAATTAATCATCTTCATAAATAGTCTAAGGGGTAAATTAAAGTTGGTTAGGGTTAGTACAAAGGTATCGGGCGATAACGAATAGTTTTATCAATTATTTAATGGTTTTCAATAAAAAGATATACTAAACTAAATCAATTGGCTTGGAGGGAACTTATGAATGTGAGAAATCATTGTTCACTCTTGTTTTACTTGTAATGTTAGAAAAGAAGATAATTTTAGGAATTCTTAAATTTACAAACTGTTAATAAGTACAGCTGGTTAAAAAAGTTTTAAATTCTAATTAAAGATATATTCCAATCTAATGATAGGTATCTTTAATGTG